>JANHFM010008813.1:8188-18463 GCA_032468115.1 Grayia smithii
AGGCGGCGGGCGCGGAGCCGCGGGGACAGCGGCGGCGGCGGCGGGAAGGCGCTGGGCAGCGGCCCGGAGGCCATGGCGGTGCCGGGTGCTCCGCTCTGCGACCGCGAGGAGTGCCGCCGCTAGGCCACCGGCCGGGCTTGGGCACGTGACCCAGGAGCGTCGCAGACGCCGGCAGGTGACGGACGCGCGCGCGTGGCTTGTCGGGAGTCGTAGGCGCTGCGTGTGCCGGGAGGAGGAAAGAGGAGGAGGGGGCGGGGCCGGCATAAAGAGCGCTGCTCCTCCTGCTGGCTGTGGGTAGTCCAGGCGGCTCGGAGTGCGAGCATGGAGCGGCAGCCGCTGATCCGCGGGGCTGGAGCCCGCCGGAGTCCACGGCGCCAGGTGAGGGGCGGGAAGACCGCCGCTGCTCTTCGGCGGGACGGCGCTTAGTTGCTTTCCGAGCGGCCCGAGGAGCTCCGTCGCCGGGAGAGCCTCCCTCTCCTTTGGCTGCGGGTCTCCGAGGGCTTCCAGCCCGTTTCCCGGCCGGCATCGGCCCCACCACTGGAATTTCGGGCGACCCGCAGCCAAGTCCTAACCGAGGCTGGGGGCTTTTTGGAGGGCGGTGGGGTGGACTCGGTCAGGCTGCCCGCTCTATCCCCTTATTTGATTTTTACCTGGCCTTTATGACTTTGTAAGTAACTCAAGGCAGTGAACATACCTAATACTCCTTGCTCCTCTTTTCCCTCTTCTCTCTCTCTCTCCCTCTCCCTCTCCCTCCCTACATCTCCATCTCCATCATGCATTTCTTCAGTTGCTTTTACCAGCCCCCTGCCAGAGAAAATGGACATGCCTCCAGGTGGATAGGAATAGTACTTCTGGTCTTTGGAGCAGAGTAAGTATTGCCTCTGCATTAAGGAAAGCCGGATGCTGGAAAGGACATCGAGTGACTTTAGACAATCCATCTGCATCATTACAAGCAGGTGTAATGGGATTGCTCTCTGCTCTTTGGAAGATGGTTGTTGTAATGCTGGGGGGGCAGGGTAGGGGGGTGCATAGAATGCTTGCTGTTTATCAGGGCAATGATGAAGCAGGCCTCACCTTCAGTTTTGGCTTCTGCAAATTCTCCATGGGGTTCCCTCTGTATCACTTTCCATGGATTAGCCAGGTGGAAAAGATGTCAAAATGAGTTTTTCTGTGTTTCTTGGGAACAGCTGAAGCGTTGGGATTTTCAAAGGGGGAATACCTCTAACTGCCACCTTCTCACCTTTTATCCTTTGAAAAATATTCTAGCTGGCAGTAAAAGGGAGGTTGCCTCCACCTCCTACTCTGCCTGCCATCCGAGAACAACAACCACCACCACCCCGCCAGTAGCCAAAGGAGTTTCCCACATGTATGCAAAGGCAAGAGTTGGGTGTCCGACTTTTAGTCTAGACTGATCCATGAGGAGAGCTACTATGGGATGGAGTGTGAAGGTTGCTGCAGAGTAGGAAAAAAATGACCAGTAGTAGAAGAAATAACAGCATGATCTTCTTCCACTGATTAGTTGCTCTGTTTGCTTGTTTCTGTTTTGGCTTATTATTTCTTTAACAATAATGTATATAAAAAAGTTACTTTCTTATTAGCTTTCTACTTCGTAGTTCAGACCCTAGGCTGTTACTGATGGTCCACCCACAAGCTGTGATTTCTTTCTCCTGATGCTTCTTCCTTGGCTGGGGAATACAATAGCTCAGATTTTTAAAAAGGCCTACCCTCCCCCATCCCACCCACCCGCCCACGGCTCCCAACGGGTCTGGCAATCTTATGCTCTGCCAAACCCAAACATCTTTTGCTTGAGCCAGAATGGGGTGCTCACGGTTTCCAGTTTCTAGTAGTCCAGCCCTCCTTGACCATGGCATTTGGGACTTCCTCTTTCTATAGCTCCCAACCTGGACCCTCCTTGGTACCGTGTGTGCAGCTGGCATTGGAGGGACCTTTCAGTATGGATACAACGTTTCTCTCATAAGTGCTCCCACTCAGGTAAGACCTCCAAAGCCTCTTGTAGGGCTGTTTGTGGCTGCTCTGCTGTAGATTCTTCTCTTCACACTTACCCAACTCAGAGGAAGCAGGGTGGAAGGGTGCATGAACCAGCATAGACTTCCCATTGTCCATGGCTCCATGTCCAGCTGGACTGGAAATGCCCAATGTCCATTGTCTGATGATGAAAGAAATGGCAAGAGGTATGGAATGGCTACCAGGACCCACATAAGTGAAGCTCTGCCTGGATGTAAGAGACATGTGGTCCCGGAAGGCTTGGGTGCAAATATCTGCCACATTGTCAGGAATACTGTGTGAGCATGACTAGCAGGGCAACTGAGCCCCCTTCTGCTATGGTCCCCCATTCTGGTTCATCTAGCCATTTTGGGGGAGAAATGCCATGGGATGCCATCCCTTCCCGGAGTAACACCTACTCCCCCAGCCTCAGCACTACTTGACAAGCCTCCCTGGAGTAAAGATCAGAGCAACAAAGCCAAACGGGTCTGGTGCCAAGGCAGCTGACTCTTCCTGTCTCAGCTGATTCCCTCACTAATTAAACTGTGCAAGATTGATTTAATGCAGTATTTCATGCTTCCTAAGACAATTAAAAACAAAAGTAACCATGGAGGAACAACAGCATGTGCTAAACATATGCATAGTTCACACTGAGATGGAGTCTGACGGGCTAAGCTGCAGTTCAGGAGATCATAATACAGTTGGATGGGACCTTGGAAGTCTCCCAGTCCAACCCTTTGCTTAAGCAGGAGACCCTATATCACTTCAGACAGATGGCTAATAAACAGATAATTCACAAAATGGCATTGAAATCCAGAGGCTGCCTCAGGGTTCTTTCTGTGAGACGGTTCTAGCTAGGCCAGGAAATGCGGGAAGAGGGGTGAGGAATCTCTTCAGAAAGAGGGCCTCTGCAGCCAAGACCTCTGGAGGAAGTGGAAGGAGTCGATAGCCATTCTCTACCCACTGGGCACATAGCATGCTAGATCCTTCGGTGGCAGCTGACTGTTCCCTGAACGTCTTTGCAGCCATCTCTAGCCCAGTGTTTCTCAACCTCGGACTCCACCTCCCAGAATTCCCCAGCCAGCAGGTGGGGCATGTCAGAGATTAGGTCTCCAAGATGGGGAAGGAAGCAAAGAGACGGATTCCTAGCAACTCATTTGGCCTCTTTCTGACAAGAGTTGTGCTGCTCTGCTTCTGAGAGTGTATGCGTCCCAGGCAGCCTATGTAAAACCCTTAGCTGAGGAGGCTGAAACACTTGCCCCATACTGGCGATGTGAAGTAGGCAGCACCACCGTTACCATCCCCTACATTATTCTCCTTTTGGGTTTTCAGCACATCCACAAGTTCCTCAATGATACCTGGCAGAGCCGTTACCAGACCAAGCTGAGTTCCAGCATGCTGACTCTTCTCTGGTCCATCATTGCTTCTATTTTTTCCCTAGGTGGTTTTTTTGGGGCTCATCTTGGGGGCCTCATGGCTGGTTGGCTGGGCAGGTGAGCGTAATCATTCCTAGAAGCATGCTTCCTTTACTCTTGGACAATTCCTCCTCCTCCAAAGAGTTGAAGGAAGTGGACAGGCCCCTGTCTATCTTTTGTCTTTGCCAGAGAGCGAGGGCCTGGCCTGACTTGACATTCCCTGGGAACTGCCCTGTCCTGGGAGGGAAGAGACACTGCAGGGATGGATTCCGTGCTGTGGCTAGAGGGGAGGGGAGCCTGAACAAAGGGCAGCCATGCACCAGCCCCTGCGGGAGGAAACCTCCTCTCTTTGGAAACCCAGAGTCGCCACCCGCTTTTTCTGCTGGCCAACCTTCTTGCAGCCATCAAGACTTGTAACGGGGTCTCCTCTGTTCCCTTCTTCAGTGGCTCTTCTGACTCCCTTCTTCTTCGGCAGGAAAGGAGCTCTGCTGATGAATAACCTCCTTGCCCTCTTTGCTGCTATCCTGATGTGGGCCAGCTTCCCAACGGAGCTCTTCGAATTGCTGATCGTTGGGAGGTTTCTGATCGGAATGAATACAGGTAAAGCATTTGGATTTTGTCTCCGGAGCCATCCCTAGTTAATGAATCAGATGCTTCCTTGGAGAGACCGACCTGCACCAGGTGTGCAGTTCATTGAGGACAGTGGCACTTCTCTTCTATTAGGGGCAGCCTCTCCACTACAGGTCCTTTCAGAAATGTATGGGAGAAACCCTGCTTCTGAGACCCTCTTCTGTTTTCAGGCATTGGACTCTGTGTGCAGCCTCTCTATATAGGTGAAGCTGCCCCCAGATACCTTCGAGGGGCCATGGTGATGGGCAGTTCCATCTTCCTGACAGGAGGTATTTTGACTGGGCAAGTGATGGGTCTAAGGTGAGTGTCAAAGGTGAGTGAGTGGGTCACTGAGGCCTCAGTATAGGGGCCAGCTGGCTGCCTAGGGGCCTGAAGAGCTGCCTTTGTGCTTCCCACAGGGAGCTGCTTGGGAGAGAGGAATGCTGGCCCTTCCTGCTCTCGAGCTGTGGCCTGCCTGCCATAATCCAACTCCTGAGCCTTCCCTGGTTTCCAGATAGTCCCCGTTTCACATTACTAGACCGAGGGGATGAGGCCAAGGGCATCAAAGGTACAGTGGGCTGCGGCATTTGGCAGCCGTGCCTCCCAAACCTCCAAAAGGGAACTAGGCGCATTCTTTCAGGCCAGGGAGCAACTCTAAGCCAGCAGCTCCTTCTGCCCACCAGGGTTTTAGCCAGAAAGAAATGCTCCTGAATCTCACCCTTGTCTGCAGGACAAACTAGGGTTGGGAGAGCTCTGGGCAAATCAATCCCCATCCATCTCAGTAGTCACAGCCAGGGAGGAGAATGGCAGCTGCGGAAGGTGAACTCACTCAGAGGTTTCAGATACTTCACCTCCTGCTGGACCTACCAAGTGGCCTCAGGTGACCTGAACACCCCCCCCCCCAAAGGCTGAACCCTGTTTTCCTCCCAGCACTGAAGCGCTTCCATGGCCCTCTGCGCTACCACAAGGAGCTGGAGGACATCCAGAGAGAGAGCTTTGCCCTCGGAGGGGAGAAGGCAAAGACACCCTGGGAGCTCTTTGCCGACCGTAGCATCCGCTGGCAGCTGATTATAGTCATCTGTCTGACCATGGGCCAGCAGCTCAGTGGGATCAACGCAGTGAGTGCCAGGAACTTCCGCCCAGCTCCTGCTGCAGGCAGATTCCCCAAGAGCTTGGAACCAAGAGCAGGATGGGAATTTTCCATGTTCCACTTGGATGCTCAGCTCTGCCATGCAACTGCTGCTCTCCAAGCACCTCTGGCTGAGGTAACTGGGGCACCTAGCAGGTGTGGCAGTCGGATATCTTCTTGAGCATTGGCAGCAAAGTTCAAAGGCAGAGCTGAGGCCATGCAGTTTAGTCACGATGTGGTCTTTGGCGAGCTGCAATCCAAAGCTGGTTCTGTGGACTTTTCCCTGGTGGTGGCGAAACGGGTATCCTCTTGCCGTGTCTTCCCTTCCTCATTTAGTTTTTTGTACTTTCAGATTTACTTTTATGCCAGTTACGTCTTTGCAGAGACAGGGATTCCCCCCGAGAAGATTCCCTATGTAACTTTAGGTACAGGAATGTGTGAATGCCTCACTGCCCTCACCTGTGTAAGTAGTAGAATTCAGGCTTTCTGTGTGGGTTCTGTGGGGTTCTTTTCTCTCCGAGTGATCAAGTGACTCTCCTCTCCTCCTGCAGGGTTTGCTAGTTGAATTCTTGGGGAGGAGAGCTTTGATCTTGGGAGGCTACTGTCTTATGATGCTTTGGTGCATCATCCTGACCACCTCCCTGACCTTCCAGGTAATTGGGGAACCTCCCCATTTCCAGTTAAGGGGGTGAGCATGCCTATTGCTCACTGCACCCACCTGCAGGAGTTTTTGCAGCAGTGACTGTAAATGCATGCTGAGCATCGCCAACTACTGGCATAGCACTAGCAATGCCACCACCCCCTGGGCTCACAGACTTTTCCCACTAGTTAGGAAATACGTAACCTGCTGCCCTATGCTTTCTCCTCAGGTGTATGCATGGGCACCATATCTGAGCATGGCTTGCATATTTGCCTTCATCTTGAGCTTTGGCCTAGGACCAGGTATCCCTTTTATGATTAAAGTGAAATTCACACATGCAAGCCTGCAGGGCCTGACAGTTGACCGTAGAGGCTGGCTGAGGAGGCCTACCTTAAGGAAGCCATGTTTGCAAGGAGATATGAGGGAGGGGGTGAGAGACCAAACCAGGAGCTCTTGTTGCTTGGTGTTTTTTTCAGCCTGGATAACACATTTGTCTTGTATCATCTGATATAATCTTAGAATCACCAACCTGGAGGTACTGCACGCATCCATTTATTCTGGTCTGACTATATTTGCTTTTGCATGCTTGCCTAAGGAGTTAAGAGGTTGGTATAGAATGACCTTCCAATGTGATCACTGGCCAGATGGATTTACACAAGGTGTCTTGAGACACCTCCATTCAAAACTTTTTCTGACGAGCCCAAGATGACAGCTACTGAATTTCTTTGCTCTGCTCTGGAATAAAAAATGAGCTTCATCCGTCTTTCTGCATAGACCTGAAGTCAACTTCCCCCAACAGGCAAACCCATAATCTGCTTTATGTTCCACCATGACTGCTAGAGGGTTGAACTGGCATGTCCTCTGCATTGTGCCTCTTACATAATTCACGTCCACTCCCTCTGTCTAACAAGTGCCCCTTCCTTCAGGTGGTGTGACAAACATTTTGACGACCGAATTGTTCATGCAGTCCTCACGCCCTGCCGCTTACACCATTGCAGGATCAGTGAGCTGGCTGAGCTTCTTCGCCATTGGCATGCTCTTCCCCTTTGTTGTGGTAGGTTGGTCCTTCGAGAGACTCTGCTTCCAGCCTTTTGCTTTGGACTATCACTTGTGGTTGACTTCATCCCCAGCTGAAGCTCCCCAGGGGTGTGGGGGGTTGACCTGATCAGAACACTTCCTCTGCATACCTTCAGAGGAAATGATCCCAGGGCAGGGGGTTGGGCTAGGAGACCTCCAAGGTTCCTTCCAACCCTAGGATTCCACGACTATACTTTGTGGAGATGATTTTAGATGTTTGATTATCAAGAGGTGGTCCAAGTTTAAATAATATTCAGCCTATGATCATTTACTTTGCAAAGTTGGGCATAAAGTGAATTGAAGCTTGACACCAGAGAAAAAGGATCCTTTTCTCTTTCAAGGGAAGTGTCGGACCTGCCACAACTTAAATAGAAATGATCCTTGCCTCCATTTGTTGGGAAAGGTATATAGGTTATTAAAGTTAAGTGTATTGCAGTAGTGCAAAACCAGAACTGAAAATCGTGTGCCAAAATCTCTATTTTTCTCTCCTTTAACTGTCTCTCATTGTTCACCCCAGTGCAACCAATCTGGTTCAGGCAAAATGTTTTCCTAAGGGTCAATCCAAGTATAGTTTGGTAGACGGACTCCTCCTTCCAGCTGGGTGACTGAGGAGGTACTCCCTTCTGCTTCCCCAAGCATTCCCCCTTCCCACAGTTCATGGCAGTCTGTCACTGCATAGCAATGAAGCACAAGGAAGCATAAGAAGGTGGCAGTTGACAGGAGGCCAGAAAAAAGCTATGGTGGAAATTGTGCCATCTGTGACCAGAAAGGTTTTTGTTGTGGGAGAGCAAGGTCTCCTTTCTGCTCTGTTAGACGCCGCTCTTAATTTCAGTATAGAAGTTTGACAAGCAGGTTATGAAAACGTATTTGTGAAGTACTACTGCAGAAATGGGAATGCATGCTACCTGATGTGCCTTCAGTGACACTCCTCCCTTCCCCCCATTGTGATGCCTCTGTACAGCTTGAAGTGATGCCTTGGACCAGGACAAGAGGCTTGGCTGGCTGTAGCCAAAGACTATAGTTAACACTAGTCCAACTTGCCCAGAGGGTATGGGTAAAATGGAGTCATTGCAGTTTTTGGTGGTCATTCACGTTTTACTTTTTTGCTTTTTTCAGAAAGGCCTGAAGCAGTACTGCTTCATTGTGTTTTTGCTAGAATGCAGCGCAGTGGCCACTTTCATTTTCTGTGTTATTCCCGAGACAAAGAACAAAACCTTTCTAGAAATTAAGAGAGAATTTCACAAGCTCAACTTCAGGAGAGCCAAAGAGCCGGATGAAGAATCTCACGAGACAGCAGCTTTTCCTAGAGGTCTAAGAGCTGGTTTGCAGTTGGGCAATCAAGACGCCACCCCAAGAGGCTTTCTGTCGGCTGTGTCTAGAGGAGCTGCACCTCTCTGAGCCTGCCAGATACCCAGGCAAACCCTGGCAGAAGGCAGGGGAGTCTGTGCATTGAGCATATCCCGCCCCCGCCTTCTAGAGAGCAGGACCTGCTCAATAAAGGGCTGCTTTTCATCTGGCTCCTGTCTTCACATTTAGAACATAGCTGAGCCGTGCCAGTCACAAGGATGAATGCAGGAAGAGCTGGTGGGATTAAAGTTGGCATGGCCAACATCGCAGTTGGCCTCCAAAACACCATCAATCAGGTTTGTTGCACACAGTAGGGACATGCCAATAACAGGAACAGTTAGAAAATCAAGAGGGAGAGGCTCACATTGGAGAATACATGTTAGGGTAATAGCACTCCATATATGTTATTTATAATATGGGAAGCTCTTGGGTAGTTCTCTGGACAGAATAAAAACTCACAGTATTTTAATTAGGAAATCATGAAGGAAACAGAGGCTTATAAAATATGCACAACACAATTGTGAGAACCCCAGTATCAGTAGGAGGGGACCCCACATCTTGTCATCCTTGAGCGAAGCCAGTCTTCACCCCTGGTGTGGCTTCAGGGCTTGGCTACTCAAATGGCATTCAGGGCACACGTGACGAGAAACTTTCCTGAATAGTTTGGGCAGGAGACCACATGCCTTTTTAGTCCCATCAACCTCTCTGAATCCACCCCAGCACACCCTAGACTCTCGGCTACAAGGAATAAGGATAGGGCAAACAGCCCCTGCTTTCCTGCCCAATGCCTACCATCCTGCAGGACAGTCAAAAGCCTCTCCAAGCATGGTCGGCCCACTTCTGCCAAGAGAGACGCAAGAAGTAGGCACCATCTTGGCCAAGCACCTTTTATATACACAAACTGAAATGGATCCCCAGAGCGCTTTTATTTTGATTCGTGGGCTCCCTCACTGGCAGCTTCTCTTTCTGGCCCACAAGCAGAGAACCAGGTTGCTACCTGCCCCCCTTCCCTCAGTCTCCGAATGGCTCCTTCCTTGGTGGCTCCGTGTCAAGGAAGCGAGAGGCCAAAGTGCGTCAGGAGTTGCCCTAAACAGGGTGCGGGATCAAAAAGGGTCCTTCTTTTCTTTCACCTTCTCCTCTAAGTTCGCAAAGTATTTCATTTTGCCCAAGAGTCTTTTGGCCTCATGAAGGTCATCTGCAATTACAAGTCCAAGACCAGAAGAAGCCTTAAAAAGAACACTGATTCCAAACTCCCCAGGGCCCTGAACTACGCTGGGAAGTTAGGGGAAAACTCTGGAAAGGAAGTCCGGAGAAATGGCTGTTGCTAAGGAACCAGCCCGGCTGTGTGGAGGGACAAGAGTGGGATTGAGCTGGCCAGGCGGCCTGCAGTCGGGCCACCCAAGGCTCCAGCGGCCCACCTGGCCTCCTACCTTGCTCGAAGGCCCTGCTCACCTCCTGCACCAGAGATTCTTGCTTTGCTGGAAGAGAGAAGAGGAGGAGGAAACCACGCAGCCTTCGGCCCGCTCGCAGGGGAGCCCAGAGGAGCCTCCCCTCCCGCCGCCCGAGGCCGCAGAGGCTCCCACCGACCTGCCAGAAGGCGCTCCAGCTCAGCCAGGCTCGCTTCGGAGTCCGCGGCCGCCAGCTGCTCGTTCAGCTCCAAGACTTCGGCGAGGAAGCCGTGCTCGGCCTCCGCATCGCTGCCCGCCGCCAACTCGATTCCGCGCAGTTGCAGCTGGGAGGGAACAGGCGCGGTTCAGGGTGGACCCCGTCGCCCCCGTCCCCGCCTCCCCGTCCCGCCGCCTTACCAGGTAGAGGCCGCGGCTGAGCGGGCTGCGGAGGGTGCCGTAAGCCAGGTTGATCAGGGCGGCGTGCTGCTCCGAGAAGCCGCGCTCGGCCTACAAGGCACGGAGGGGGTCACGGCGGCCGCCCGCCCTGTCGCGGGCTCAAGGGCTCCGGAGGCCCTCCAGCCCAGCCCCAACGCCGCCTCCCACCCCCCACCCCCCCCGCTCCCACCTGCGGTCGGCGGCTGAAGCGGTCCGGGTGTAGCGAGCGCT
>JANHFM010008814.1:0-11713 GCA_032468115.1 Grayia smithii
TTATATGAGTTTTACCTTGGGTCCTAATTTGTTTAATCAAATTATCATCCTTTGATTTTATACCCATTTTATTATCCACAATTATTAAACATGCCTAATACCCTTAAATATTTAAGGTGTCCTTAAATGCTAATACACATGAAATTAAGAGTTGTAAATTTAATTTTGCAAAGCTTTTAAAAAAAAAACACATTGTATTGCTAATTAGAGCTTATAAAACTTATGCTAAGCCAATCTTACAGTATTGGTCTACTGTTTGGAATCCCTACCATATATCTGACATCAGTACAATTGAGCAGATTCACAAGAAAAGTCTTGCACTCTTCTGTACACAATAGAATTCCCAATGCTACTGGGTTCAAAATTCTCAGTTTGGATAACTTAGAACTGCATCGCTTGCAGTCAGACCTAGGTATTGCATACCAAATTATATGTACTAATGCTTTACCTGTGACTTTTTCTGTTTTAATCGCAATAATATGTGCTTGAACAACCACTTTAAACTCAATGTAAATTGTTCTAAACTTGACTGTAAAAAATATGATTTTTGTAATAGAGTTTGCAAAGTCTAGAATGCTCTATCTGATTCAGTTGTCTTAGCTACAAATTTTCAGTTTAAGTTACAAAATAACCTCTGTGGACCTTACTTCATACTTAAGTGGTCAGTAGAGAGCGCGTGCATAAGTGCACTAACGTGCCTATCGTCCGTGTCATTGTATTTTTTTCTTTTATTCTTGTTCTAAATTATAATTAAAAAAAGAAATCAAATTTTATAATAAAATATATTTTATGATATCCTACTTATATGAAGCAAAACAAATTCTAATTACAGAATGCTGAAAGTAGCAGATAAATTTGATCACAAATGAAAGTATTTTGAAACATTAGTACAAATAAAAAAAAATTGTGTGAACTTCATGAAGTACTGAAGTTTGAAAGACCTACATATATTAGTCCTTGGGCAACTAATGACACATTCATTTTTTATTATTTCTGCTGTCCAAGTTGCAAAGTCCCTGTACTGTCCATTGCTTCCCAGCAGATTTTCATTTTGCAACATGTGAATTATCAATTAATATAGTAATATAGACTATCACTATAATCCCCCAAGTACTCACAAACCAAATCGGAAAGAAGCAAGGGGAAAGGAGAAATCAGCCAGACAAAGCAGAGAGAGAAGCCAACACATCCGTCCTCTGAAGGACCGAGCCAAAAGCTGGGATTTCCCGGCAACTGCGGCGGGGCTTAGCAACTTTGACAGGCTTGGTCCTTCGTTTGATAGATGAGCAGGACCCATGTCTGGCTGATGTCTCCAGCCAATACAGAGAATGGTACCAACTATTTGTGTCATTTGGGAAGCACAATCTGGTACAAGGAAAACTTTGAAAACAAAACGACATTTCTTTAAAAATCTAAATTGATCAATGACAAATTTTTCTTACTTGGACATATTTCTTGCTTTTTATCTACTAGACATACAGTATTTCTTATTTAAGTTTAAATTCCATGTATGGAGATGGAGAAGAGGGTGTATTCTTACAATTAAGAATTGTATTACCATATTTATAATCTTTTGTTTCTAATAATAGAAATTTCACATAAAGAAACTTGTTTTGGATAACTTTCTTCACTTAGTTGGGTGGAGCAGGCAAGAATTTGGTGATAAATAAATGATAAATAACTTTTAAAAATTGAAAAATCATTTATGTGTTGAAGGCATTGTATTTAATGAATAAACTGGAAATTAATCAAAGGAAAAACATTAAATGTTTTATTTATTTATTTGTTTATTTTTACTTTACTTTCCTTTTTGACATATTTGGCTCAATTTGTTGTACTATAGACCTTAACAAACATACATCCTTAATATAAATCATATATGAACAATTGGTATAAACAAATAAGTAAAATCTGAGAACATTTAATCTAGAAAACCAAGGTGAAAACCAAGAATATTAAAAGAATACTTTCACAGAGTAATTGATCTTAAACAAATGGCTGGTAAAGCAACTACCAGAAAGCTACTAAATCAGACTTCATTAGCTAGTTAGTAATTTTATCTCACAAAAATAAGTAAATAAACCAAACAATATCAGAGAAGAGTTATACTACTGAAGAAAAAAAAACCCAAGGAATGCAAAAAGGAAACAATTAGATTTCACCAGATCATTCTTTCACTCTGTCTTTTCCCAAACAGACAGCTTAACTATTTACAGCAATGATTTGAAGTATAAAAGAGGAAATTAAGATGAATTGGAATGGGTATGTAATAAAATTTTCCATAAATCCTGAAATATTGTGTATACACACACATATAGACCAATCAACTAAAAATAAAATTTCTTCAGATTCTATATGCATAGAAAATGAAAGACGACTAATTATGCTGTCAACAGTATTGACATCAGTAAGATTAAAATAAAAGGGCAGAGAGATGGTGTTGGGATATTTTAGTTTAGAACTTAGCAATAAATGAGAATAAATGAGAATTAGTAAACCAACAAACTTAGTTTGGGATGGCTCAGATATAATTATGTAAAAAAAAAAAAAGAAAAAATGAAACAGACACATAAATAATGCAATATTGATTGACAGCAAAATACATAATATTAAAGATAAATATTAAATACATAATATTAAATATGTCAATATTGACAGCAAAATACATAATATTAAAGATAAAGATAAAACAAGACAAAGATAAAGATAAAGATAAAACAAGACATTCCATAAAATATCAAAAGTCATTATTATTATTATATTATTATCTCTTTTATTCATTAAACATGAAACTCTGTTAACTGAACACTTAAAAATTTGTCACAAATACGATTGACTGGTACTAATGGTTGATATAGGTTGCTGCCAGTGTCCTAGGTATTAATCAAGTATCTTCTTAAAATATATGATGTTCCAAGTAGCACAGTTTTTTGCAGTTCCAATTTCTTGATCTATTTTGTAAAATTCTTGACCATGGTACCAAGTGTCCCAATGAAAATGGGTATCACTGTTACATGTTTCATCCATAATCGCATAATTTCAATGGCCCAGTTGCAATATTTCATGGTTTTTTCCAGTTTTTTTTTCTTTGACTCTGGCATCTCCTGGTTCAGTGACATCAATAAATTGTATGCTTTGGTTTTCGGCAACTGTGATATCTGGCATGTTGTGTTCCAAATGATGATCTGTCTGTATTTGAAAGTCCACAAGATCTTCACCTTCTCATTTTTGACAGCTTTATGTTCCCATGGTTTCTTTTGGATACAGGTAAATCGTATTTTTTACATAATGACCAGTGGATTAATTTAGCAACTTGGTCATGTCTACCTTTGTAATCACTTTGCACGATTTTGCTGCACTCACATATTAAATGTGCAACAGTTTCAACTTTGTCATTGCAAAGTCAGCAGTTTTGATTGTCAGTGGATTTTTGTATCTTTACTTTCATGGCATTAGTTTGTAGTGTTTGTTCTTGAGCAGCAAGTATTAAATGTTCCATTTCTTTCTTGATTGTTCCCATCTTAAGCCATACCCATGTGAAGTTGTTATCACATTTCAATGTCACTTCAATGTTTTTCAAGTGTTGTCCATGCAAAGCTTTGATTTTCCATTCATTTAATCTGTCATCCAGCTGTTTTGCGTTATATTCTGCTTTTGTTTCTGTCATTTTTATAAAGTTCTCCATTTTCACAGACTGTAGCAATTTTTCTGTACTTTGATTCACATAGTCATTCAAACTTTGTTTTTCTTCTTCTACAGTTTGATGGATTTGCAATAGCCCTCTGCCCCCTATTCTTCTTGGCAGTCACAACCTGTCAATGTCACTTTGTGGATGTAAAGCTTGGTACATATTCAAAATTATTATTAATAATAATAATTTTGATTACTACTAGTACTTAGTAGTAGTAGTAGCAGGAGTAGTATTTAATATATTGTAAAATAAATTTAGCGGAAGAAAGGCTGCACTTTTTGTGTATCATTCAAATACATCAACTTAGCAAGTTTTAATATCTTCTTATAAACATAACAAAAGCTTGGGAAAAGCAATATTAAGGAGTCATATAAGGAAATAGTTAAGCAGCCCTTTCCCATGATTCCATTATCCACTCAAGTCAATAATATGTGTTTGTTAATAAAAGTTTAATTCATATATTTCTCATGGATCATCTAGTTTAACCCTATGACTATCTGGCCTAGAGGGGACTTTAAAAACCATTTCTGATATGTGAAGGACATAAAAGTACTTCAAATCTTAAAAAAGAATACAATTAACTATAAAAAATTGGGCTCTGATCCAGAGAGTTTGCTCCCACAGGGCCCTATTTCATATCTCTTGAAAATTTAATGAGACACAGAATAGCTAGAGAAGAAATGCAAATGTACAAAAATCCAAAGGGGCATGACAAAAAATAGGTCAGGTTGTGCTAGGTGGCAAGTTAATTACCATTTCAAAGGCAGAGGGCCATATGTATGTATGCAAGTATGTATGTACTGTATGTATATAATTTAATTTCCAAATTTCTGTACATTTCCTAGTTACTAAACACATAGCTAAGCTATTCTTAGCAGTTCCCAAATACATAATTTGATCTTAACAGAAATTTTATAATCTCTTTAGAAAAAGAATAAAATATTTAAGTAAATAATTTTATAATTAGGAAAAAAAATACCGTGTTTCCCCAAAAATAAGACCCTGTCTTATATTTTTTTTTGAACCCTGAAATAAGCGCTTGGCCTTATTGCCATGCACTCAAAAGCCCGATTGGGTTTAATATCAGGGATGTCTCATTTTGGGGCCAAACAGGGTAGTTATCAAAATTGAACAAAATGCCTCATAGAAAAAATTATATAGAAGTTAGGTAAAACTATGAAAATATAAAACTTCCATATAATATAATAATGCCAATAGTTGGATTAATATACTCCTTTCTTCCTCTCCCCACTCTCCACATTTCAGATGTACAGTACAAAGAATTGCAGGCCTGTGACTGGCTTCGAAGAACAATATCTGGATTTTTCTAAAACTGTGAAGGCACAATTCACTTGATAAAGAATAGTTTGATAAAATTGTGCGTCTATAAAAAATATGCTAAGGTTTTTTTTTTTCTTAAGATCTCCTTACTATTGTAGTTCTATGGATAGAAAACTGACATTGCTACCAAAATCAGTTCCTTGAAAGTAAGTTTTCAGCTTTTAAGAACTTTGGAAAGCGCCTCTTATTGAATATCTGTATGGAGATCTCCAGAAGAAGATTGGCCTGTAATTACTTTATGATTACATTGACCTCAATAGCTAAAGCAACAATAATCTATAAGATTGTTTATAAGACAGTGCACAATACCCAGGAAAGAATACAAGATCTTGACAATCCACTTCAATATATTTGCTTTTTGAAATGAAATGTGGAATTAACTTATATTTGCACCTGAAATTGAAGGTATGCTCCCAAAGCCATGTACAACCATGATTAGAAGATAAGAATTTTACAAAAGTTATCCAGTCATTTGCACTTATGAATGACCAGGTCATTTCGTAACTTTGTAGAGACACTGAAGCACGCCCACCTATCTCTTACTCCCCCTCCCTCCTTCTCCTGCCAGGTCCCCAAAGGCAGTGGGTCTGCTTTTTTCTCCTGTTCCACCCCTCACAATGCCTTGCTAACCTTCCAGAGATCTGTATAATTCAGTGTTATAGGCTGTTCTTACTGGGCCACATGGAGCTGCCATTTGCAAAATGACCTCAACAAAGCAGCATTTCCCCTGCCTTTTTCCTTTCTGCATGGCCTCTTTAACTCAAACCAGGAAAATGAGCCACAATTTGTGCTTTGTAGTTTTTATATTTCCTCGGAGAAAAAAGTTTGAAAAGAAAGGGGGGAAAGAGATTGGTGCAGTGAGATGGAGAACAGACAATGACGAGTTAAATGTTGAAAGGGCAATGCAGTGGCAGGGGGAAGAGCAGCTTTGCCTTCTAGGTCAGGTTTCAAACAAGGCAAAGCAGATCCCTCTGCGTTGCCCTTTTAACACTTAGCCCTTCATTGTCCGTTCTCTGTCTCATTACACCATGCTCTTGCTTCTACCCCTTCCTTCTAAAACTTTTTTCATGAGGAAATACAGGAACTACAAATCACAAACTATGGTTCATTATCCTGTTTTGAGTTAGAGGCCATGCAAGAAGGCAGAAGGTCAAGGTCAGTTTGCAAATAGCTGCTCCACATGGCCCAGTATAGACAGCCCACAATACTGAGTTCTGCAAATCTCCAGAAGGTAAGCAATGCATTGTGAGGAGTGGAGATGCTGTGGGGATCCCAAGAAAAAAAAGCAGAGCATGGGCGATATATCGGGGGGGGGGGGGCTGGGATGCTCAAGGCAGGCATCCCTGAGGCATCCCATGCACATTTAATGACTCCTGCATTCACCCATACATTCATTTAACATATCGATCATTGGGGTGATCCAGGATGAGGGTTCTTTCACTTAATGAATTTCAATTAATGTCCTTCCACCTTACAATCAAAATGGGAAGGTTCCATTATTGTCGTAAGTTGAGGATTACGTGTAATAGTTATTTCAAATAGTGTAAGTTGCAAGTAACTTATGAAAACACTACTATTATAAGGTTGTTCTTTTAGCAAGTAAGTGATTTAATGGAGAAATCAGAATGTTTCAAACTATGAAGTAAGAGTTATACAAGACAGGGTGAATTTGGAGTATAAGTAAACAAATGCAGGAGAAAACTGATCTGCCCAGTCCTCAAAAATGGTACATCTTTTTATTGCTAATAGATAATGATTAAAATACAAATTTGTGATTATATTTTCAATCTAAACTTAAATAAATGTGTTTAAATAACTACCATTAGTGAATCATGATTTTATATTGGAATAATGAAGTAATTATGAGGACATATAAAATTAAAACAGTTAAACAGAATAACTATTGGTTAAACCACACACACACACACACACACACACATTTACATTAGTATTAGTTGCATCCATTACACATGAAGGTAAAGGTATAAATTTGATGGTGCATATTAAATTCTCTAAGACAAAGTTGTGATATATGTTAGTAGATAAGCAACAGATGTATCCATTGAAAAAGAGAAAATCATTTTCATGTATATATTCAAACAGAATTGGATATAAACATATCATAAAATGATTCTGGAGATTGTACAATTGTTTGTCATTATTCTGATTCTGTTTCATTATTTACAGGAATAAAAAAATCCTAAGATTAAAAATTAATACTTGAAATTAAAATTATATTTACGGTATATTGGGAAAGAGAGTGAACTTATTCAATATTTAATATACTTAGGTAAGTTTGTGAAGACTGATGAATGAAGCACACTAAGGAAACACTCATTCAAACCTTTTGTCTATGTTAGCTATGACCTGTATAAGATAACATTAATAATCACTAAGAGGATCATGATTCTTCTAAGATGCCTTTTAAAGTCAATAATACATTAAAGTAATGATGTGAAATGGGTTGGTAAAGCATCATACAGCTAATAAGATAGAAGTAAAATTACTTAATCAATACAAAATATCTAAAATGTCTAAAGAGATGAATTGCAAGGCATTCAATTTGTATTCTACTACAGTGTCAGTCTCTATCTTTAAAGCAGATACAGTTCCTGTGAAATATTAATGATGCTGAAAATATTCCTCCTAGCAAATCATTATATTATTCAGTACATTTTTCAAAATGGATTCATTTTATATCCTATTTTTTTTCATCCCAGAAAGCACATCAGTATGAATTTGATTTGCTTATTCTTTTGCTAAGGGGAAAAACATTTTTTCCACACAAAGTTCATGTCCTACAGGATAGAGATTTATTGCCTCACATGATACACACTGACAAAAAGATTTACAGTTTTTGATCAGAGCACTAGTAGACGCATAGACATCCTGTGGAATTACTTCAAAGTCATGGCACATTTTAAGATGAATTGGTCCTGAAGAAGACCTCTGGTGAGCTACCAAGATCAAACTGTAAAGTCACGATTTGTTCTGACATTTTATTTCATTGCCTCAGTCTGACTTTCCATTTCATATAATAGCACACTGATACACTTTTTTGCATTTTTCATTAGACAAGTCAGTATTTTCTTTAAAAAAAATATTCTACTGTAGCCCATAAAAACACAATATATACAATATATTGCCCAATATGCAATATAAATTCAATGCACACACATATGAATACTTTGGAAAATAAAATATACACCAAATAATTGCAAGTACTTTCTTAGATCCTTCCAACTCTCAGAGCTTTATTTATGTGAATATAAGTTTTCATAAAATAAGAAAATCATGAACACATATGAAAGTTTTAGAAATAAAAATTCTCAAAATAATATGGAAAAATCATTTTTTCTTCAGTAACACATAAGTATATTGTTTAGCTAGTAGCTCAAAATATTTGTAGTATTTTTGTCACAAATTCATCCTTTAAAATTTAATCATAACCATTTTCTCTACAGTAGAATCTCTGGTTATGATCATAATTTGTTACATAACTTTGGTCACAAATTGATTTGATCATGACCCGAACCCAAGTTTAGAAATTTGACACTTACAAAAAACAAAAAAGGTACAGAAGGGAAATTGGCTGCAAAAAATATATATATATGAATTTTTTGATCGGAACCCGATTTGGTCATGGTCAGAAGAGTTTGTGATCAGAGGTTCTACTGTATTTGTTCTATAGAGGACAAACTAGGCTGGATCAGAGCTCCCCTCCCCCCATTCTTTCAAAAGACTTTCAAACATTTTTTTGTAATAAATATAAATCAGAGATTTGTAGTCTTACGTCTAGATAATTATCATTACTTGTCTGTCATGCACTATACTGAATCTTTATTCTTATTGTAACAGCAAGGTTAAATAATTTTTTTTTTTCTAAGCCAAACAACATATATTTAATAATTAAGGATTAAATAAAATTATTTCTATTTTATTAAAATTATTTTATATAAATTTAATGATAATTAATGTACATCCAAGAAATTTGACATTATATCTATAAAAGGTGTAGTATTTTTTCTTCCAAGATTGATTCCTGGTAATTTCATGTGCCATTCTCTGAATAAGTATCCAATCAGCATTTTACTTAAAGCTAAACTGGATTAAAGAAATGGCTCCTTTAATGGATTCACTGGTCAAGAATGAAAGATATGATTCAGCAAAAAACTAAACATACCTAAATCCCACTTGGTACAATTGGATTACTATTTATCTGAAATTTATCCGAACTTTGGTTTCATTGGTCTTAATAAATCAATTCAACTTTGTGTTTTAGGAAAGGCACAGCCTCTTAGACTACCCTTGATATCTTGATAGTCTTCAGCATTGGGCCTGTTCAACAAGATGCAGTTTAGTAGAGAGAAAAGTAAGGTCCTGCACTTTGGCAGGCAAAACTAAATGCTCAAGTATAGACAGCTCCTGACTCAACAGCAGTGCCTGTCAGTGGTGGGGTTCAAATTTTTTTACTACTGGTTCTGTGGATGTGGCTTGGTGGGCATGGCATGACTTGGTGGGCATGGCTTGGTGGGCACGGCAGGGGAAGGATACTGTAAAATCTCCATTCCCACCCTACTCGAGGGAAGGTTACTGCAAAATCCCCATTTCCTCCCAATCATCTGGAACTTGGGAGGCAGAGAATAGATGGGGGCAGGGCCATACAGAATTTTTACTACCGGTTTTCCAAACTACTCAAAATTTCCACCACCGGTTCTCCAGAATTGGTCAGAACCTGCTGAAAACCACCTCTGGTACCTGTGAGAGGAATCTAGATGTCCTGTTGGACATTGATTAAATATGAATCAGTAGTGTGTTGCAGCTGCCAAATAATCCAATGCAGTTCTAGACTGCATCAACAGATGAATAGCATCAAGATCACAGACAATGATAGTACCACTCTATACTGCACTGGTGAGGCCACATTGGAATACTACATATTTCTTGTCATCATGATAATAAAAATATAGCGGCCTAGAAAAAGTGTGGAAAAGACCAACAAAGATGATAAGGTAAATCACACAATGAATGACTAAGGGAATAAAGTATGTTTAGTCTAACAAGAGAAGGCTTAGGGGAGACAGCAATCTTCCAATACTTGAAGGGTAGTCTGAGAGAAGAGGGCATCAACTCATACTCCATGGCAATTGAGACAGGACAAGAAGCAATGGGTAGAAACTCATCAGAGAAAGATCCAATCTAGAAATAAGGAGGACTTTCCTAAAAGTGAGAAGAATTAGTCAATGGAGCAGCTAGCTTCTATCTGGAATTATGAGTGATTTATGGTTGGCAATTTTCAAGAAAAGATTGGACAACCATTTGTCTGGTATGATACAAGGACTTCTTCCTTAAGCAAGATCATCCAAGATCGCGTTCCAACTTCCAAGATCCCTTTCATCCTTACGATTCTATGATTCTAAGACTAAATAATGCTATTTAAATGTAGTAAAGTGTGGTTATTTCAGTTATGTTCCAAAATCAACAAACCAAAATTTGCCATAATCCATTAGTTATATCATATTTGCCAAATTATCCCCTCTGCTTCTGCTACATTTATGCCAATGTCCAGATCAAGCTGCTAAACTCAAAGCAATCTGAAATAGAACAGCATTCGATTCACAGAGCAAAGGCTTCTTCTAGTACCAGATTAAATTCTCCACTCATTCAAAAGGTGAAAGCTTGTATTGGTACAATATGCTATCAGACTTGCAAGATTGATATTAACTCTTTGAGGTAGTCCTGAAAATAAGTATGCCTATTATTACTAGCTCTAGCTTTATTGTAAACTTACATTAACATAATCTTTCAAATCAGAAAGAATCTCTGTTTACTGTCTTGAAAACTATGGAGGCTCCCTTCTAAAATGTTTTCCCCACTCCTCCTGTGTTGGGCTCACTACCATTATGCACACTGCAGTCTTTCTCCTGCCTGTCTTGGTCACTCTCACATAGCATTACAATACTAATTTTTGGATGAAACGTTAACAACAATTAATTATAGAATTTGTACTTTTTTAAAATTTTCAGTGCTTTTAATCATTTCAAATAAAAGAGTGATATTAATTTTTAATTTTAATTTATAGTTTAATTTATAGTTTAATTTTATATAAACATTATTGCATTGAAATCTGCATTGAAATAATACAATGTGTATGATATACAGTACATTACAATAAAAGGAAAAAATTAAATATTGGGAGAGAGGCAACTGAGTGCTAAAAGCAATTATAGAAGAGAGTAGGTTGAAAAATAAAATTTACAAATATTAGCATACAAAACAAATAAATTAATTAATACAATGACCAGAAATCTACTCGTCATTTCTAGACCAAAACCTTAACCATTACACCACATTGGCTCTACTATTATTCTGTTAATATAGCAGTAAATTATAGCTACGAAGGATTTAAAAAACAACTGCAGATAAATTTGGCTTTCAATGTTCATTTGAATTCAGATTCATGACAGATAGTAATCAATGTTTTATAGTAATCTAAAATTATGAATAAAATTAGGACCAAAAGGAAAAGATAAAATAGATATGTGAAGAGCTTAAAAAGAATTTAAATCCTTAAGATACTAAGAACAGAATAAAATAAAATGAGAAGGAACGTTGGTTCTTACCTGATACGTGCCTTCTCGTTGGCTGGAGACATCAGCCAGAGTGGGTTGAACTCGCCTA
>JANHFM010008814.1:11813-23182 GCA_032468115.1 Grayia smithii
GCGAAGAGGTCTACCTGAGGAGAGCCAAAAATGTCAACAAGCTGACAGAAAATATTTGGATGGAGCCGCCACTCAGCCGGGTCCAGGGTGCGGCGGCTCAACCAGTCCGCCTGGGTGTTGGCCACCCCAGAGATATGATCAGCCCGAAGCGAAAGAAGGTTCCGCTCCGCCCAGAGTCCCAACCTCTTCGCCTCGATCATCAGACTTTGAGAGCGAGTCCCCCCTTGCCGATTTACATGTGCTTTCGCTGTTATGTTGTCCGTGAGGACGAGCACGTGCGAGTGACGGACCAAATCGACTAAATGACGAAGGGCGAGGGAGATCGCTCGCAGCTCCAGCCAGTTAATGCTGCGCTCCCGATCTGTACTAGACCACTGGCCTTGTACTACCTCGGATTGCAGGTGCGCCCCCCAACCAAACTGGCTAGCATCGGTATAGAGGACCAATCTAGGGGGAGTAAGGAATACCGTACCCTTGGCAATAGCTGGAGACAGCCACCATGAAAGAGAGACAAGCACCCGAGGCGGAACAATTACCTTCGCCCGGGATGACCCCCGACCAGCCCTCTGGAATGGCAACATGAACCACTGAAGGTCCCGAAGGTGTAATCTAGCCCAGGGGGTGACATTAATGGCCGATACCATTTTCCCCAACAAGGAGGAAAGCGAAAGGATAGGCACACGCCTGTCGAGGCGGACCCGTTTAATCAGATCTCGTATACTAGACTGACGCTGGGGTGACAATGTCACAGTGCCCTGAACTGTATCTATCACAACACCCAGATGAGGAAGGGATGAAACAGGTTCCAGGTGACTTTTTAACAAATTAACAGTAAAGCCGTGTTCACTTAAACAAGAAATGGTTACCTGGACATCGCGTAGAGCAGATTCCCGCGAAGAAGACAGTATAAGAATGTCGTCCAGGTAACACTGAACACGTATCGGAACCGAACGGAGGGAAGCGGCCAGAACGGCCAGGACCTTAGTGAAGGTGCGGGGGGCCGAGCACAACCCAAAGGGTAAGGCCCGATATTGAAAATGGCACCCTTCATAACAAAAACGAAGAAACTGACGATGACCCTTGAAGATGGGAATGTGAAGGTATGCCTCCGTCAAGTCCAGGGAACAGAGGAGGTCGCCCCTGCGCACACCAGCCAGGATAGAATGCAAGGAGTGCATTTTAAACCTGCGATAGACCACATATCTATTAAGACGCTTAAGGTCCAGAATAGGTCTCCACCCGCCCGAAGCCTTAGGCACAAGGAAGAGGTGCGAATAGAAGCCCCGCCCAATTTGGGAGAGGGGCACCTTCTGGATTGCTCTAATGTCCAGAAGGTGCTGCACCGCCGAGTCCATAAGTGCCCGCTTGGCTGAGTTACGGGAAGTCGGGCACGAGACAAAGAAGGACGGAGGAGTGGAGACAAATTCTATGGACAACCCAGATCGAATGGTGTCCCTGACCCAGGCGTCGGAAGTCAGAAGGTCCCATCGGTCGGCATATAAGGCCAATCTGCCACCGATGGGACAATCAGATGCAGGTCTAGCGTTGGCGGCGGAAAGGACGGCCCCCTCCCCCTCGAAAGGGCCGCCGACCCGAGAAGGGCTTACCTCTAAATCCCCTATCCCCTGATCCCCTCTGACGGAAACCTGAAGGTGAGAAACGAGGGGAGGGATTCCAGTCCGCCGGTCTGGGTGGAGCACGACGATAAGGAGGAGGGAAACGTGACTCAGACCTGCGGGCCACTGAAGCCAGGATCTTCCTCTTGTCGCGTGTCTCTGTCAGTAAAGGTTCTAAAGATGGGCCAAAAAGTTGGTTGCCCACAAAGGGAGACGAGGCCAGTCGCCACTTGTGGCGAATATCCGCCGACCAGTTGCGCAGCCAAAGGAGTCTGCGAGCCGTAACCGCTGAGGCAAGAGAGTTGGAAGCAAAACTTGCAGACTGCATGGTAGCATCGGAGGAAAATTTTAGAGCCGCTATAAGCTTGTTGACGTCGTGGATTATACGGGCATCCCCCGGAGGCAGGGACAATCGTAACTGCTGGAGCCAACGTAAAGTGGCTCTATTAAAAAATGAGGCAGCCGTGGCTGACCTGATGGCCCAAGCTGCGGCCTGATAAGCCCTCTGGAGGGAGAGGTCCAACTTCCTTTCCTCCGCACGGAGGCCCTCCTCCGGAGCCCCGGGGAGGGTAGAATTAGGGCAAAGAGCTGCTATAGGTGCATCAACAGCCGGAAGTTGAAGAAGATCCTCGAGATCTGGCGCCATGCGAAAAAATTTTCGATCTAGCTTTGAGGCGACAGGCGCGGCGCTCGGCATAGTCCACTGTCTTTTAATTGCAGCAAGAAGTAGAGGAGGGACCGGCACCGGGTCCACAGATGTTGCTGGTTCCGCGAAGAGAGGTTCCGTATCAGGCTGGGAAGAAGAAGGAACAGTGCCATCGGCCCCTGACCCCAGCCGAGCAGTGTTGGTGGCCTTGTAGAGCAAGGATTTGAAAAGGGAAGGGGGAAAAAGCCCCGAAAGGGGAGGCTGTTCCGGAGGGAGCCCTTCGTCCTCCGATAGATCATTATCTGGGGAATCGTATTCCTCAAGGGAGGCCTGCTCAGCTGCCAAGGAGCCCCTATGAGAATCCCCGTCCCCAACAGACTCAACCTCAGGGTCAACATGCACCGCACTCGCAGCAGAAATAATAGAGGCCGGAGGGGACTGATTAGAGGGTTTGGCGAGGATGCCCTTGACCTCCATGCGTACAGCCTCAGCCACCAACTGACGAATCTCCTGAGACAGGCTAGTGCCCTGAGCAGGTACTAAACCCGGCACCGTAGTAGGAGAAAGGCCCGTAGGGGGCTGCACTCCCCATAGGTCAACATTGGAAATGTTAGTCTGTGAGTCCCGTAAGGAGACCTGATCGCTACCCGCCTCTGGGGATTGAACCAGAGGCTCGCTTGCAGACTTACGGCTTGCCCTCTCGTGAATTTTCTGAAGCGCATTATGCCTGCGCATCTCTAACCTCTGGGCAGCTACTGAGTGAGAGGAATCAGAGTGGCGAGAGGGGGGCCGTGAGGCAGGTCGGGAAGGGGAGGAAAGGTGTTCCACCCTAGTAGCCGAGGCCTGCGCAGAATCAGAATCTAGCGTTCTGGTTGACTTGCTCTTGGCTTTAGGCATGGTGAACAAGTCACTTTCTGTGCAATTTATTTCCAGCCAGGTATGTGTTTACAGTATATTGTTATTATTGTCTTCTTTTTTTATATATATATATATATATATATTAGATATTAAGTATTCTGCAACTGCTGCACGTAAATATTCAGCAGCACCTCTGCACTAGCCGTCACTAACACAGGCCTCTCAGATAGATACCAAAAGAGGTGTCCAATACAATGCCTAGCGTAAAGTCAGGCTGGTCAGCAAAAGCGAACCCACAGGGTGGGAAAACGCTTATCCAGAAACAGCGATCCCACCACGTGGGAGAGCGCGATGCACGATAGCGATCCCAAAAAGTGGGAGAGCGCTAGCCTTTTAGGAGCCCAGAAGCACAGGAAATCAAGCGCCACTAAAACTACGCCCTGGAGACTGCTTAATGCCACGTCGGGCGGCCGAGAGCTCTAACGTTGGCCGCCCGGAGTCTCAGCTAGCCGTAATGAGCTTAGATTGACAGGCGTAATGATCGCGCCTGTCAGCTGTAGCGCGGGCGATAACGGCTCAAAGCCAAGGCGGTTAAAAAGAGCGCGAAACTGGTGGCGCCGCTAATGGCGGCCGCAGCCGCAGGAAAAAAACCGCCAACAGTTCTTTAAAGTGGCACAGCGGAGCGCGATCCTTAGGCGATCTCCGCACTCCGTTCCCAAAGCCGCAATCCCTTTGATGTTAAATGGGAAAGGGGCAGACTAAATTTAGAGCACGGCCAAGGAAGGAGAGGGAAGGCAGGGACAGGGACTAACCCCAAGAGTGAGGGAGGGCAATTACGACCAGGTTAAGGCACTAACACACTCAAACAAACGTCCTGCACACCTCCACTCTTCACCTTACCAATACTCACACAAACCAGTCAAAACCAGTCAAAAGGAGAGACAATTAGCAAGAGCTGGGTCGAACACGCCTGTCCAGCTGAACGGACCGAGCAAAAAGCTGGATTCCCTGGCAAGGAGGCGGGACTAATTAAACTTTGACAGGCTCGGTCCATTCGCTGATAGGCGAGTTCAACCCACTCTGGCTGATGTCTCCAGCCAATACGGAGAAATAAATAACATAACATACTACAAATAAAGTATTATTAAAATTACTTAAATATTAAAAGTTAAATTAAGAACTCACTCAAATATAAGTATATTAAGAACAAATCTATAAACTAATACTTTACAGATATTTAAGAGTAATCATCAACTTACATATTTCCACAAAATCAGAGCAGTTCAAGAGAGTGGAGGTGTGGAATACAACTTAAACTTGGAAATAATTGGCCTTCCTGTGAGTGCAGGCTATCAGAAACCAGATTTTTTAAAAAAATAAACGAATAAAATTGAAAAACTTTATATGCTAAAAAACCTCTCATTATGACCTTTAACTGAGTGAAACATTTCATCACAGGGCAACAATTTTAACTAAGGTACCTCGGATGGGCTATCTTACAAAATGTGTCTAAAATCCCTGGCCATGGCTTCTAAAGAAAGAAATTTGGAGAAGTTGTGGTTGCTTTAGTGCTAGCATTTGCTATGGGCTGCTGCTGTGATCATGTAATCTTCATTTTTGATGTTACATGAAGTTTCCCAGCCACTGTCACATTCCCTCTTTCCCTTCTGCATCCAGCTGGAGCCACCTAATGCCAAGGGAAGGGAAGGGAAGGGAAGGGAAGGGAAGGGAAGGGAAGGGAATTTTCCAATGGTTCCTATCAGATTTCCACAAGGAAATTCCATGGGCAAGCCACCAGGAAATCAGAAATTGTTCCTGTTCCCACTGCTTTTTTTAACCAACCTTTTGTCATTCTTCATATCTGTTCAGGTAATGAAATATTCCTGAAATGATAATCCAATGGGGGACAGGTTGTCTACTTAAAAGTTAAAAGGGATATTTCTCAAATTAATTAATTATATCTTACATGAAATCTAGCAACATTTTGTGTAATAAAAATATTTCCTAGCTGAGAGAAGAAAAATCATGAATATTTTCTATGAGTAAAAAACATAGTAATAAGTCTCTCAACTGCACTGGCAAATGTAAAATTGCATGTGCAATGGCCTTGCATCAGCAGATTTTCAAATTTAGGAGGAAATTGAGCATTAAGAACAAGGAAGGGTAAAACATCAAGTCTGACTTTGAAATCAGCTTCTTCTTTGTTGGGCAGGAAGTACTTGCCCAACTGCAACCTAGAATAAACTGTGTGATCTCCAGTGAGGATAGAATATGTTGTCCTCTTTCTGGAATGTAGGCTGGGGCCCTTTCTGTGATTATTCTTTTTCACTGATCTAAGTCTGAAAGTAGCAGTTGCTAAAGTGGAAGCCATAAAAGATCAGTCCTTTTTGCCTCAAACACTACTCTGCTTCAAGGGACTTATAAAAATTTGCAAAATTGAAAGATATATTTGATCTATTTTGCCAATTTAATTTTTTTCTACTCTTTTCAAGCCTTTCTCTCTTATTTTGTAATAATAATATTTCAGAATATTGATTTTTCAACAAATATATGATTCTTGTATTAATAAACAAATATTACATTTCCCAGAAGCTTTTAAAAGAACTGAAGTAACTATGAAACATAGCAGACAAAAGAGCATAAAACCCTCCTTAAGGAAGCCAATAAAAAACTTATCAATTATTGTTTATTGCTTATGGTTAAACAAGACAGCATATTTTTACTGAGGATAACATTTATTCCTATTCAATATGTGGAGACCATCTTTTCTTTTAATCTATATATTAAAATGGTGGTTTCAGCGGCAGCTGATGATGTAATTATTCTTTGTGCTCAACTGTATGCATGAATTCTAAGAGTATAAGTCATTATGTATACTAATTTAGCTTGCAATACAAAATTATACTAAAGAAATAATATGCAAAATTTGCTGATAAACAAAAAGTAGCCCTGGCTTTTTTTCCACAGTTCAATAATTAGTACATCTCTGTATTTGTCTATATAACACACACACACACACACACACAGAGAGAGAGAGAGAGAGAGAGAGAGAGAGAGAGAGAGAGAGAGAGAGAGAAGAGAGAGAAAAATAGAGAGAGTATTACAAATTGCAAAGCTTATCCACTTTGGTTGGCAAAGTAAAAGATAAAAATTATATAAATATTCTTTTTCTGTCTGTCATTGATGATAAACAGCATTAACTATTTGGCAGGCATTAAAGTTGCTATCTAGGGAACACAGGCATCACCAGGAAAATTTTACAGCTACACTAATCATACCCTTGTTTGTCAAAGAATATCAAACAAAATCTCAATAGGAAACACAATAAATATTAACATTTATTAACAAAGAAATGTCAATAGAAACATGAAGATCTGAAATTAAAAGATGCATCAATATATTAATAAGAACAGCTTAGTATGAGATTGACTGCAAATAAGCTCCTTTCTCAATTTACACTTTCCAATCTTTTCTTTCTTTCTTTCTTTCTTTCTTTCTTTCTTTCTTTCTTTCTTTCTTTCTTTCTTTCTTTCTCTTTCTTTCTTTCTTTCTTTTCTTCCTTTCTTTTCTTCCTTCCTTCCTTCCTTCCTTTCTTTTCCTTCCTTCCTTCTATAAACTTTAATATAAAATTAACAGCTACCACAGTAGTAGGCCCTGTTGGAGTCCCAGACCAAATGGCAGAGCCAATTTTCAGACTCTTCTGGAAGGCCAGGAGTAAGGAGGGCTGGACTGGGAGAAAATTGCAGAGGAGAGAGACCACTGCCAAAACAATTCTTCTCCTGGACCCCCTCAGTTGAAACTCTTTGGCAAATGGGTTTCAAAATATGCAATTTTATGTACATGTTATAAAGGACTTTGAAGGTGATATTAACACCTTGAATTTATTTATTTATTTATTTTAATTTAATTTAATTTATATGCCACCCTTCTCCTGAACGACTCAGGGCGGCTCAGAATTGGACCCAGAAAAAAATTGATAGCCAGTATATACTCATGTAGAGCACACTGCAATAATCTAGGAGATGACCAGGATATAATTAATTGTGTCCAGGGCCACACGATCCAAACACACACACACACACACACACACACACACACACACACACACACACACAATTAATTTGATTAGATTTGGGTGCCACCCATCTCATACATATACTGTACATATACACATCCATATCAATATACATATATGAATTCATTGGATTGTTTAAATAAACGCCTGTTTAAAAGCATACTTTTTCCCTTCTTCACAAAGTTATAGGCTTGAATCTCTGTTAATTTATTTGCTGTAATCCCTCGGAAATGAATATGAAAATCAAATGTGAGATAGCTTTATATGCCTATTACTTAGAAGATGAAGTAAAAAAAAAAAAGAGGAGGAGGAGGAGACCACAAATCAGCAAGCCCATAGAAAGGACGGACTCAGAGGATGGTTCAGCATGAACCAAACTTTGAGGAAGATGGGCACTTCTGAAATGTGAAAGCAAACAAACAAGGACATTACACTTGGAAGCATGAATACTTTGTAGGTTCAGGAAAAGCTGAAATAAGGCAAAGATGAATGGTGTTACATCAACAGAAGAAAAGTAACTGTTGTCCCTTTGCATTATGAGCAATTGCTCTTAGACCAAGATTCTTGAAGAGATAAGCTAGAAAGAAGCAAGGCAAGTGACTTTGAGGAAAAAGGCAACATATAAAAGGGATAAAAGTCTAAGAGCTAAATTGTAAAATAATAAAATCTAAAATTCTGAAACCTAACTAAATTGAATTAGAATTAAAATGACGAGAAAATAACAAGCCTTTAGAAATGTAAAGGATAATAGTTAAGTCACAGAACTATTAAATCACTTGTTTTAAAATGGAAAAATTCCAAGTATTTTTGTATAATCTACTTGTTGATTATACCTTGTGGAATAAAAGTCCACAAGGTATAATTTTATCTAGTTGCCATTATTCCTTATTAAAATAAAAGGCAGGCAATGTCTTGTTCATTTTGGGGCCCAAATGATAAGATTACACTGACCACTGAATACATATTCTTAGAGTGCCTGCTTTTCCCTCAAGAAAGTTATAAAGATAACAAACTTCCAGTTAATGTCACGGTGAGGATGGCTTGGAAAATAGTGGGCTCCACCAAGCCCTGCAAAATCCAGCTAGCAATCACTGTCAGGAGACCCTATGGGGTCAAAGTCCCCTTGTAGGGGTGGTGAAGAAAGGAGAGGTGCTTTGTGGACCATGAGGAACTCAAAATTTCCTCATTAGGTCTGAAGCAAGTTCTCCCAAATGGCAGCAGGGACGATGGCCATTTTTGGCAGTCACAAGCTGGGACAACCAGGACCATAAGATTTATGTTGGAGTGGTCCATGGACAGAGCATTTAAACTGGGTGAGATAACTTCCAACTCTTACTCCAAATATTTAATTTAAGTACAAGAATTTTAAAAGATAATCTCCAAGCATTAAGGAAATGGTGATTAGACACACAGAGAAGATTAAAGACTGAAAATTAAGAGGCGAAAGAAATGCCTAAAGGAAGCTTTAAAATACAGAAAGCCTGGAAAAATGCTTAAACAATTTGAAAGATGATTTTTGGGAGAAACTGAGATAATAGAATTTATTATAATTAAAAATAAGCTAAACTTAGTTGGTGGAAATTTAGGAATAGGTAATTTAACTGTATCATTAATTTTAATAGTGTGTTAAAGTATATTGTGAACTTAAAGTTTTAACAATTTTAGAAATTGTGGGTATTTTGATATATATTACCAGGATTGATTAAATTTTGTTACTGTTTGGCCTTATTAGTAGTTCTAGATATTTGGGATATTGAAATTATGGTTGAATAATGAGTAATTTTCAAAATATTAAATATTAGTAGCTTAGTAGGGGATAATAAATACATGGAACATAGAAATGTTATTTATGTTTAAATGAATTAATGGAAAAAATGATAAAGAATTAGAAAGACAGAATGGTACTGTTGAAGTTGGAAGATCAGGATTATGTATACTTATTTGCATTATTACTGTTAGCATTGTTTAAAAAAGATGTAACCCAGTCAATACACTGTCTACAAAATATGTATGGTGTGTATTATATTAAAAAAGAAAAAAATATTTAAAAAGTTATAAAGATACAAATGTGTTAGAGTTTGTTGCAGCACACAGAATCAGACAATTCAGCTGAATTCAAAACTTCTTTATATATATAATAACATATAAGGCAAATATACAATACCCAGATAGATACAAACACAGGCCAGGGACAGCAGAAACGAGACTTCTCCTACATACAGAACAGTTGTGCTAAGCTAGACCTAGGCTCCTAGCTGTCTGAACCACCAAACAGACCCCATTGGCTGACCTTGTTGCTATGCCTATACCAACTCATGAACTGTTATACACTGACAAAATGCTTCTACTTTTATGAGATGCTGGCACAGTCAACTCTGCATCACATCATGTCATTGTTTCTTGCTTCACACAAAAGCTTTTACTTTATTAAACAAGTATAGCCCTTGGATTTAAGGCTTTCCACTTCAAAGGTGTTATTACACCATTTTCTTTATTATTCCATTTTATTTGTGCAGTATGCGCTACTGAACTGATATAGAATAAGCACAAGTAATATACTTTATGCTACTATATTTGGTAATACCAAAGAATCAAATTAACACTTAACATACTCACTCATTCACCCTCCCTCTCTCTCTCTCTCTCTCTCCCCCCTGCCCTCCTTCCATTTAAGCAATATGTTTATTAAATGACATCAATTTTTCTCAAGGTTCTGTTATAGTAATGAACCCTGACAGTTTCATTGCTATAGCTACTGAGATATTAACCATTAACAATTAACCATTAAAATGTTAACAAAAAACTTATAATAAATTGCCATTTTCATTCATAAGCTGAATTAAAGAGAAAAACTTCCAGTATACCTATTTAAAAAGTCATTACAGCCCCAAACTGCAAAACTTTTAAAATGCAAGCTATTGGATTTGTCCCCCATCTCTATTGATAAATTATTTATAAAATCAAAAGTACTATTTTGTTATTTGTGTTGTGCTATGTTTTTTTTTTAAAAAAACTTTATATCTTTCTAACCTATATGAAATAAATTATATCAAATAACTATTCTAACAAACATTTTAAACTATACTCTCATGTGTATTATATAAAACATGCAGTTCAGTCCATTTCTGGCATTTTGTACAAATGATACTGACAGTGATTAACATAGTGTGAGCTTCCGATTCCTCACCCAAGAGAAAAAAACACACCAAAATCTCAGCAGGTGTGTAATGGGCCAGAGATTCGCAATCTGTTCTGAAAAACAATCTGTTTCAGGACCACACAGAATAAATAGCTAGAGAATTTCTTATAGAATAAAGAACAGCACTAGGTAATTAACTATCATGATAATTTATATGTGGATTAGGTTTTAAAATTAGATTATAACAAATATAAGAAGGCCTTCTGAATAACTTATCATGACCATAATTCTAAGGGTTTTAATTTAATGTCACAAAAACAAACTCCAGTGCTTGATGATTTCAAATTTATTTAATTGAAATATTTCAATTGAAATATTTTGCTTTATCAATACTATCTTATATATTTATTATTTTGAATCAAGTCATACTTCGTTTTCAAAATACAAAATATAACTTTCAAAATAGTTAATGTCTTTTTCAAATGAAAATTGGCTCCTCTCATTGTAGCTTTTTTTTCTTTTTATATAGTAATATAAGCATGATTTGTCACTTTCTTCTTGATATATTTGGTGACTTCTCAATATAGCCTCTAACCTTGAAAGTCCCTGTATATTTTGTATCCAAAATATATATATATAAGGATATATTTTATATCCTTAAAATATAAGGCTAGGATTGTATGGGCCACTATCAGTCAAAGTAGGAAAACAAACACATTTCTAAAGTATTGTATAAATCAAATTATTGTATGCTGATCTTCTCTAGTAGTCATATCTAAGCATTCTTTCTTAGTAGCATGAGGTCAGCAGTAGACCAAGAATCATTGTGGAATGTCTATCTAATTAACATCAGGGGAAATAAAATTCCAGGCTGAGTTTTGCTTTCAGATATAGAAATAAGCTCAGAATATCTGGGACTGTTGCTTCAAACTACACTCCTATTCCACATATAAATGAGACTACCATATATTCCGGCGTATAAGACGACTGGGCGTATAAGACGACCCCCAACTTTTCCAGTTAAAATAAAGAGTT
>JANHFM010008815.1:4685-44864 GCA_032468115.1 Grayia smithii
ATGGAAACTGAACAAGGAGAGATTCAACCTGGAAATAAGGAGAAATTTTCTGACAGTGAGAGCAATCAACCAATGGACCAGCTTGCCTTCAGAAGTTGTGGGAGCTTCATCACTGGAAGCTTTCAAGAAGAGACTGGACAGATCTGTCAGAAATGGTGTAGAGTCTCCTGCTTGGGTGGGGCGGACTAGATGATTTACAAGGTCCCTTCCAACTCTGTTAATCTGTTAAAGTATAAATTGTAAGTGAGGATTGGTCATAAGCCCCACTTTTCAATGCCATTGTAACTTTGAATGTCATTAAATGAATGTTTGCATGTTGAGGATTACCTGTAACTGTAACCATTACTTATCTCCTGGAATTTCTTGTCTCAGCTGGGCTTATTTCTGTTACCTAAGCCAGTTTAGCCGTGGTGGCGATCAGAAAGGATGGCCTTGTGGAAAAGAGCAACAAAGTCAGAAGAAATAATCCTTTTATAATCCTTCTTTGTCATTTCAATCACAACTCCTCCTGTTCACAAAAGCAACAGTCATATTGAAAGATACTGGTATGTTACCATCAAATTTACATCTGATGGAGGGAAGAGGAGAACATGCATTTTAGTAGTTCATGGCCAATACATTGTGTCTATTTTGCTTTTCATCAGTCATCCGCTTGACAACTTTTTTGCTTAAAAGGTAGTAGAATTCAGATTATTCAGTCTAAATCTGAAGCTAAGTGGACTGTCAACATCCTGTACTTACTTAAAGAAATAAAGAGGTTTTACTGAAAGTATAAATAATGTGACTTTTGTACATTGAGTCAATGTGCTTTTGAATATATATGAAAGAAATGGAGAAAAATATAGAAACATGCTCTTGAATTTTGAGCTCTGATCAACTGATAATCGTTAATCTAGTGTGAAATTTCTGTTTATATAAAATCTTCAATATAATTTTTTCACATAGCCTAAGACTCAGCCTTATCGTTCTTTACTTGAAATTATTATGTTCTTAAATGTGACATCTTTAGAAACAATCACAGGGCTGCAGTTGATGCACAACAGCTGAGCAACATAGCTTTACACAAGGCCATTCAGTTTTGCAGCAGGTCAATTCTTATTTTTTAAACTACTGTAACACTCCTAAACCATATCCCAGTGATATGTTTGCATTCAGATCTCAACAGGAGCAGCAGTGAGCAGCACCTCCCATTTCAAACATCTTGTTGGTAACATGATTGAAATACTGGTCTCCATAGCTATGCTGCAGTCATCTGCAACAAAGATCTTTGGTGTACACTTTGAGGGATGTTGAGCATTTGATGCTGAATGTTTGAAGAAGTGAACTGCTTATGCTTATAGCTTTCAATAAAATTTGTTAGAAAAGGTGCTTCCATTTTCTTCCTGACTTTTGTATATACAGGAACATGTCCACAATAGCTCATGTGGAGGTCTTTGTTTATATGCTGTTTTTGTGAAGATTGGCTCTTGGTGAGATCACCAGTATAACTACGAGAAAGTAGAACTGTTCCCAGCTCCCCTTCATGTAAATATATTATCTGAATAAGACTCCCATTCCAAATACTTCTGTACAGGTAGTCCTCAACTTGCAACCACAATTGGGACCAGACTTACCATTGCTAAGTAAAGCAGTTGTTAAGTGATTTTTTAACAACATAATATACATAATTTTATCTTTTTTTGGGGGCCCCAGTTGTTAAATGAATCACTATAATTGTCAAGTGAATCATGTGGCTGTTAAACGATTCCAGCTTCTCCCATTGACTTTATTTGTTGGAAGGTGGCTGGGAAGGTCACAAATGATGATCACACACTTAGGAACTCCCCCTGGATGCTTCCCCAGATGCCTCTCCAGACATCAGTTCAGAGGAGAATGAACTAGTCCCAGGTATGTCAGGAGGGGAGGGGAGTTTGTCAGTGGCTCCAAGCAGCCATCTGAGAGTGATTTGAATGAAGCAAAGCTGTAGCAGGACAGCTGTGAGGCTTCAGGTGGGCAAAGCACACAGTTGCAGCCGGTCAGCAATAAGGAGGAGGAACTGCCTTCTGTACCTGATTCAAGAACACATAGGCTAGAAAAAAGGCAGGAGCAGCGAAGGGCACCCTGATTACTTGTGAGGAGTCAGCCTCATCCCTCTTGATGTGCTTGAATCCAGAAACTGGCTATTTAGCACAGCAGACAGATGGAGACAATGCTGGGAACAATGTGTTCATTTCCTTGCTTTGTGTTCTTGCCTTGAACTTCAGATTGTGTCTCTTCAGCTGTGGCCTTGCCTTTGCCTTGTAGATTTGCCTTTGCCTTTGCCTTGCTTGCCTTTGCCTGTGAATTTGCCTTGTCTTGGAACTTGCTTTTGCCTAGCGGACTGGAGTCACCTGGAGTTGCCTAGTGGATTGGAGTCGCCTTGAGGACTAGTGTTGGCTTCATTTGAGTAGCCTGTGGAACACATTGGGGTTCAGCTGGTGCCGGCACAGGGAATTGCTGGCAATTCAGGCTCTGAAGTCTTAATAAGGAGTCCTTACACCCATGGTGTATGTATGTGTGAAGTGGGACAGCACAGTCACCCTCATAAATACATGCTGGTTGCCAAAGTTAATCACATGACTGTGGGGATGCTCCAACAGCTGTAAGTCTGAAGACCAGTCATTAGTCACTGTTTCCACTGCCTTTGTAACTTTAGATGGTTGCTAAATGAATAATTGTTAAATCCATGACGATCTTGGATTTTAACTTCAGATCTATATTCTACTAATACTCTTATTTCTGTTTGCCTGTAACTTTCAATGTGTGAATTTGGAAGGTATCAGGCAGGGCTGTCAAACTCCCGGCTCGCGGGCTGGATGCGTCATGGACTGGCCACACCCACACCCGGTTTAGCAAAGGGGAAAAAAATGTCCCGATATGTCACGTGACAACATCGTGATGACGTGAGTTTGACAGCCCTGGTATAGGGCAACAATTATTGAACCAAGGTAACTGAAATGGGTTAAACTTCAAAATGCTGGGATCCTGATTACTGTAGGAATGAAATTTGGGAAAGTTGCGCCTGTTTTGGCGTCACCATGTCTTCCAACTACACTCTCCAGAAAAAACCATACATTGTATGGTAGAAGGGAAGATGGGGCGGCTGTATCCTGCTCCTTTCCTGCTCTTTCCTGCCTCCATCTGGCCCCTGCACCCAATCAGCTGGCAGCTAGGCCTGATCGGCAAGCTTTGGAATCAAGGCTGAAATTTGAAATATTTTAACAGTAGAGGGTGGAGGGAAGAAAAGGGAATGACTTGGATGTTAACTGGTAAGGTAGAGCTGACTGGGGTGGGTGGGAAAGGCACTGGTAGTGAATGGTTGAGTCCTTTTCTTCCCAGAAGAGAGGAAAAGCTTGGGAACATGTCAGAATGGGGAGCAACAGTATAGTTTTCCTTGCAGTCTGTGACTACTTTTGTTCCCTCTTCCCACTTCAAAGTGGAAGTTTGTGTCACAGGTCATCCAAGAAGGAGGATTGATTTCTGACTGTCCCTGCCAGCTTCCCACAACCAAAGTCAATGGAGAAGCCATTAGGAAGTCTGCTTTCTCTCTTTGGGTAAGGAAAACATATGGATCCTATTAAATTAGTTTTCCTTAATTTTCTTTGGAATATTGTGCATGAAAGACTTCCCTGGTTCATGTCTACAAATATTAAGCAATGTTAGTTAATTAAAAAAAAGGTTAGTGAATAATCTAAACATGAGTTGAGCTATTTAAAAGATAATAGTTGTATAAATATCTATTCCAAAATAAGTTTTAGAAGTTGCTTTGCAATAGCAAAAGACAATAGTATAGACCTAAATTTGTTTAGGAAAAATGTATCTGTATGGGATTCTCTCCAACGCAAAAAATGTGATGCCATCACATTTACAGTCTACCAGCCAGGGAACAATGTGTCTTTCTCTTCTGGAAAATAGATACATAGAAAATATATCTATATATTTATTTTATTAAGAACACGATACTTAGTTGCATGGTTCACAGGCTATGGGTTGAGTCTGTTATCTGAATCTATAAAATTGCCTTAGTAAGAGTTAAAATACTTTTGAAATGAATTTTATTAATTAGCAAGCTAAATTTATTTGGCAAAATATACTAGTATACTGTATGTTCAATATCTTTGTCCTCTTTTAGAGACCTAGATATCAACATAGTGTAAACTCTCCAGAGAAAATATGGTTCTGTAAAGTAGCACAAAATTTATTTTAAAATTTTTAAATAAAAGAAAATTTTAATTCATTTGAAAAGAGTTGATAGTTTAAGTAATCCTTTGTGATTGTGAGTAATTTTTACATAACATTCAGGTTTTTTGGAGAAAAACCTATTGCACATCAAATGTTACTAAGCCAGAACTTCTGTGTCAGGAAATAAATGGCACAGGCAAGTTTATTGTCTTATAGAACATCAAAAGGCACAATATTTCCCACTTAAATGTAAATTGTTTATGTTTCCTGAGGTATTGCACCATTCTGTGTTTTTTAGACTATATTTTCCAGGATTTCTCAGCATTGATTGGACTAGCTGGGAGTCCAGAGAACTGAACTGCAGCAACAACAAGGGTGCCACATGCTTCTTAACCTTGTTCTTGGTTTTCTGGTCATGCTTTGTCATGCTGTGGTGTTGAAAAGGTAAAATTCTTTAAAAGTAGGTTTTCTTTTTCAAGACTTGGTTTTTTTTATGTTTGACTCATGTTTCCAGGATCAGCCGAAAAATGACACAGAACTAAGAACTTTGTTGGGATTCAGAATGCCTTATGATACTGTAATTCAGTTTAAAATGACTTTGAAGATGAAGCAAAAGGCAGATGAAATGATGTTGGCTTGTATTTTGCGGAGAAGTATGAAAAAGAGCTACCTGGTCATAAAATAGAAAGAAATACAGATCCGGACGGATGACAAGGGAAAGCCAAGATGCCAGCCTCAAGGCTAAGTCTGGCTGATGACATTATTACGGATATTGAGTCGGGGGCTTTTCCTGTCTGTGCTATGTAATTAATTATTTATGTTTATTGATATCAATCTATTGTCAGGGCACTCAGTCAGTTTGGCTTGGAGTCCAGTAATGTTAATAATGAAACTTTGTTTCAGGTCTCCATGCTTCACTTTGTATTGTAGTAGATTACTTTTCCCCACAAAACGTATTTATTATGGTTTGTCGCACAGTCAGCCAGAGGTTCAGACTGGATTTGCCATTTTTATACTCCCCCCTGGAGTCTTTCTCAAGGACTCTACCTGGGATAGGTAGATGTTGATGTTTGATCGTATAAGGGGAATCATTGCAGGATGTAGGCTGTTCTGAGTAAAGCTGCCTTTTGCAATTTAGTGATGGCAATTTGTCATTGCCAATTGATGCTTCCAGTTGTTTTGGGATTGCACCCAAGGCATCTATTACTATTGGTACTACTTTTGCCATAATCGTTCTATTTTATTTGCAGGTCTTTCTAGCTTGTTATTTCTCCAGTTCTTTCTCTTATTTTCTGCTGTCTCCAGATACTGCCCTGTTCCTTATCCAGACTTTTTTGTCTTTCTTATTGACAATTTCTTATTATGGTCCATCGCACAGTCAGCCAGATGTTCAGACTGGATTTGGCATTTTTCTCCACCTATTGAGTCCTTCTGAAAGACCTTGGATAGGCAGATGTTTATGTTTGATGATGTTAAAGTATCCTCACAGGATGTAAGCTGTTTTGAGTAAAGCTACCTTTATTTTTGCATTTGATTGATAGTGAATTTGTTGATGCTGCTGCTGTTCAAGTGATGCTCCAGTTGTTTTGGGATTGCACCCAAGGAGCCCATTACTACTGGTATTACCTTTGCTTTCTTTTGTCACAGGTGTTCTATTTCTGTTTTTTGCCCACTTCGCCATTTGAAGCAACTCTGACTGGCTGAGATTTGGTCCATTATGGATGATATGAATGTTAAGATCCTCCAAATGTTATATTATCACAGGATCTGAAAAAAACTTTTAAATGTAGTTAAAGGAAAGTCTCCAGAGATATCTTAAAGAGTTACCTGAAAGATTACAATTAAGATCATCATCAAAATATTTTCTCTGGATAGGTCACAACTAGAGAAAGCATATTTAGTGCACACTCATGAAATTGCTTATTAAGAAAGGCATACTCAGTACCTTCTTTTTTAAGATGTCAAGTGAACTCCATTTTATGGTATTCTCTTTGGCTTTTTATGATGTTGTTTCTTTAAAGGTTTGTCATGATGTACAAGTGGCTTTTTAAAAAAACACTGACTAGATTTTTATTTCTTATTGATTGAAGACAACTGACTTTTTCTGTATTCTTAATATTTTCATAATTTATCATGGTTTTCTACTTTGAACTGCTCTTTAAACTTTGGTAAATAAATCAGCATAAAAATAATAATCATAACCAAAATTAAATGTTGACTTCAGAAAACCTTCATGAAATTGAATATAGATAGAAACATTGGCTATAGGAAGATACCTGTTTGCACCTCTAGGTTCTGGCTTATTCAGAATGGATACTTTGACAGTATGAATTTATGCTCTGAAAATATTATAATTTGCAAAATGAATCTATTAGTGGAAATTTATATTCTCTGACAGGCAGAGAAATATATTTCTCTGACAGGCAGAGAAAAGTGAACCATTCCAGTTAATTGCACCTTATTGCTTTTACATATTTTACCAGGAATCTAGATTACTAGGAAAACTGGACGTCAACCAGCAAAATAGCTTCCATTCACCTCTACTTGAATCCTGTTTTCTTGGACATTTTTCCACATAAGAATGGAAGGGAAAACAAGCCTTCACTTCAAGCTACCAAATAAATTCATATAAACAAGGACCAAGTGATTTTTTTTTTTAAAAAAACTTTATTTCATGTACCAGGATTTTTTTTTAATTTTTCCTCTTTTTAAAATTTTTCTTTTTAACAGTCTGAAAAAAAATAAAATAAAATAAAGAAAATGGAGATTTATGTTGAATTGGTTTGAGATGAACATAAGCAATACCCTTGGGAGAAAAACAAAACCTTCACCAGTCCCAATCTTCTCTCTTTTCTCTCTCTCTTTCTCTCTCTCTCTCTTCTCTCTCTCTTTCTCTTTCTCTCTCTCTCTCATCTCATACATGTTTATATGTTCATTCACATATGCACAAATATTCATTCAATGTTATTCTATTAGAAATGCTCAAGAACATCACAATAGCAAAGTCCTTGATAACAATTTTGGGATTTCAATCAAAATACTGTCCTCTGCTTATGCTGGAGTACACAAAACCAGTTTTTAATTCATTTCTTGGGCTTTGGGTATTAGCTTATTTAACTCCTCCCAACTCTTTCATTGTTGATGGGCAGGCTGAGGCTTGGGCTATAGTTGCAGATTTAGACACTCAGTACTGAATGGGAGACTCCATACTGATTATTAACAATACTGTGTCTCTGTATTTTTTTCAACTTGTTCCTGTCCAGTTATTTTGGGATTATATTGAATGAGTTATCAGCTAATGCCTGGGGAAGAACTGTTTCTGCTATTGTCTCACTGTTTCATATATTGCTCCTCATCCTACCCTGAGTGGGACTCCATTTTTCTATCTAAGAGAATAAACTTAGGACGAAGCAGCATTAAACTGGGTGGGTAGAGTTTTTTTCCTCTGACCCTATATAGATCCCAGAAGGTACAGAGTAGCGATGGATATGAAGGCTCTTTGAGTTTGAAGCAGCACCAGCATGAGCAGGAAAAATCAAGCAGAAACCTAAACCTAACTGGATATAATGGCTGGGTCAGGTTTACTTAACCCCCAATCTTCTTTCAAGGCAACACAAAAGGCTCAGATATTGCAATGACCACAGAGAATTAATTCCATATATTTTTGTCTGAAGCTCGATCTGCATCTTATAGCTAATTTAATGCCAGCAGCAGTATAACCACATCTCTATTCTGACCCAAAACCTTGTTAGATACTACGCTCTTGATCCCTCAGCTGCTGTGGCACCAAATGTTCTTAACAAGTTTCATGGTGATTTAGATGGTTGCTGTGGGCATGTTATGCCTGAAATCTAAGAGGGATTGAGGGTGAGGAACATGTCCTTTTTTGGGCTGTTAGGAGAAGCAATGACATGATTTATGAGGAAGAAAATCAGATACTTGAAAAGGAAAGCTAGTATCACTACTGCCCCACAAAGTTTTCTTCAATTGTATGACCACCAGATATGTCAACTTTTACTCTCAGACTGTTTAACAATGGACACCTGGAGGACCTTCGGATTGTAAAGGTTGCCTTGCAGAGTTTATGTTCCCATCCTGGGTCAACTATAGAATGTTATTTCTGAAGTGAGCAATTTGGAGAATTTAGCATCCAGGCCTAGCAGCAAAGTATAGAGATAGGAAGGTCATTTTTCATCTGTTTAACTAAGAATGTTTAATATATATTTTAATCTCTTTATTTTTCTCCTTATCTTTGCTAAGATTATATAAGACATATAAGACATGTCTTCACCTGGCAGTAGGAACTGCCAACATCAGTTTCTTACTCAGTAGTAAAGGCAAAGGAACTCCTTTCACATAAGATTCTAGCAACCTCTGGGATAATTTTCAATTTTTCTTTAAGGCCATAAACAAGGCAAGGTACCAGTAAAGGAATGGAGACCTGGCCTTGGAAATTAGCAAACCAATTAAGGGGGAAAAGCTTACATAGTCCTGAGAAAGAGGAAAGAAAGAAACTCAAAATAACTCCACCTTGATTTTGTTTGGCATTAGTTTGGACAGAAAGGACCCCTCACAATTTTTCAAGATTCTGTTATTCTATTCTATAGTAATAAAGAACATTTTTGGAATCCCTGCCATGCTGTTTCTTGACTTGACCTACCTCAAAGAGCTGACATCATCAGATCTGAGATGCAAAAATCTGGACAATGTCTAGATGCAATAAAGAGATGCAAATATACTGAGTACTTTGTTGTTGTATGGTAGCCCTAAAATAAGGAATACCTTGGTAGGTATTCTGTACCCCTTTTTTCCCTTAATCACCTTCCTTTTCTATCTTACTGCATTTTCTAGAGCTTCCTTTCCTAACATGATCTAGCTAACCTCTGTGATAGAACATACACTATGATGCCTGCTTTCTTCCTGTCAGATACATCTTCAGTGAGAGAAGGACCAAGTAGATCCTTTCTCAAATTCTGTCAAAACATATAGAGCTGCCAGATTCCGTGTTTGGGGCACTTTGGCTGTTCTGTCTTTAAACCAGAGGGGAAAAAAAAATAAGAAGCTGCAGTTTCTTCCAAATGTGCTACAGAGGTGGGAAAAGCTGCACTTACCAAGTATTTCCTCTTCTGAATGATTTTTAAAAGCTCATTTAAAAGATAAACTGTCCCATACTACATATGGCAACACCATAAGTAGGCCTCAGAGAAAGGCAGACTGAATGTACAGCCAGGGACTGGCTAGGACTAGCAGCAGAAGGAAACCAGGGCATATTTCTTTTAGTGTTATGGATTTGGCACCAGAGCTGAATTTCAGCCAATGACAGCCTGTTCAGTGTACACGAGAGGAACTCCAATGGTTTTGGCAAGATTGATCCACAAAGCAGAAAAGCTACCAATGTAAATGAAGCTGAGGTCAGTGAGCAAATAGTAGCTACTTCATCTAGCATCTTTCTAAAGCCTGCAAATAACCTCAAGGCAGGGTTGTCCACAGAGTTTGGTCAAAAAAAGTCAAAATAGCAGAGTTCTGCCTGCTTTTATATACAACACACATTTTTAAAAAGGGTGGTGCTTTGATCACATGGTTGCAGCCACCATCCTGACATTATTATTTTTTTACCATGCCCCATGGATATCCCTGCTACAGGGGGAGAACAACCTCTAAATATTTTTATCAATTTTTCTAAACCAAATGATAGTGGCCTCATTCTCTCCATGGGGAGATTGTTTTCTTAGTCCATAATTCTCATGACTGGCAAGGGAAGTGGGGAGGGAGGGAATGCTATTAATGTCAAACAACAGGTCAAGTACTGGGTATCTTTAAAAAAAAAGTGCTGTTGATTTTCTTCTAAGATTTTAGTTTTCATAGTTTTCAAGTTGGAAAAAGATGAAAATAAAAATACTATCTCACTTTCTGGCAAGTAAATCCCCTCATTATATTTACATTTATTTATAGCTGTTTTATTTTAAAAAATGCCACTTTATATTAAGCTTTTTTCTTTGTTGCAATGTCCTGGTTAACCCCAGAATAGTCATAGGCTAATATGAGGCTGAGCTGCTTAGCTTTAACTTCCTGAGACCTGGAGATTAGCACACTGGCATTAACCTTGCAAATCCCCAAGGACAAAGAAGGTGACTGTTAAGCTCTATGGACCAACAAGGACACATTGAATCCCCAGTCATTCCTGAGGTGGTGGGTTCAAAAAAATTAGGTAGGCCCCAATGCATGTACAAATAGGGTAGACACCAAAGTCACTGCATTTTATTTCTGGCTGGAGATTGCCAGGGACTTGCAAATTCACAATGGGCTAAAAATGAAAATCAAAATAAACTAAGACATTAAAGAGTAGTTCTTCCCCCCTCCCCTCCCTCCAATCCAAAGAGCTGCCTCCTCTTTTTCCCACTTGTTTTTTAAAATTATTATTATTATTTTTTATTTCTTGGTTCCTTTTTTAAATCTGCTTTTATTAAATGTTAAAATAATGGTACATGGGAAATCATGCATTTTCTTTTAAATTTATTTTCTATTTTTTATATTTTTAAATTTCTTTCTCTTGATTTTTTTATTTTTTATTTTTTTCCTTTTTTTAAAACTTTTTTTCTTTCTTTTTGGATGTTTCACTTAAGTTTGTTTGTTGTTGTTGTTTTTTGCTTTTGGAAGGTTCCTATGGTTGCTTTCTTCTTGCCCCTACAGGCCCTCCCCACTGTTCCTCCCTCCTGCACCCAAGTCCTTCTCCCACCTTCCCTGTCCCCCAGTTTCAGCCCCTCAGTGATAGCTTCATACAGGGGTGGTCCGGCGGTTGGCTGTGTTAGTGTGGATAGAGTCTTTGTTTTCTTTCTGGATACAGTTGTGTACCTGGAGGAAGCTGTTATCCCTGTCTGAATTGTAGGTGGCTGTGGGGGTAGTAGCAACCTTCAGGGGGTCCCTGGTCAGGGTATACATCGAGATTTCCGTGGATGGGAGGGTGTTGAACCCTTTGATCCCAACAGGAGAGGCATCCCTGGAGTGTGAAGGCTCAGTGGAACGGGAACTGGAGCGACTGCGTCTCTGATAGCGGTAGCGGTAGCTGGGTATGCGGGTGATGGCAGAGGACTGGAGGTAGTCCGTGGTATGAGTGCTGGCACGCAGCTGTTTGTGCCGGTCAATGAACATGTGTACAGCCAGCACTCCAACCATCTCAGCTATAATGAAGGACAAGGCCCCAAAGTAGAAGGACCATCCGTAAGAGTAACTGTTCTTCTTGGAGTCACTTTTTGAGGGGTCTCCAGCATTGGCTGATATGTACACAATGATGCCAATTATATTACTCAGACCTGTGGACAAAGAGTAGGAGAAAAAAGTTATAAAATGTCTCTTATGCATACCTAATATAATTAGAAGAGGCTTTGTAGTCAAAGGGGACTATTCTGTTGCTACTGAGATATTTTGATCTATTTCCCACTAGGATCAATGACATGGCCAGTTTGAAAAGCTTAATAGTACATGACAGTCATTGAAAGATAGCATTTGGGGATTTATCTGAGACTCTGAATGTTCCAATACTGTATGTATTCACATCACAATTACACTTTCTGACTCAAATTCCTTTTGAAAAACTTTTTAGAGCAGCCTTCCCCAACCTGATAGTCTCCAAACACATTGGACTTCAAGTTGTACAATCCTTAGCCAGCACAGCTAGGAAGCTCAGTTGTGCTTAATATTAACAATTAAAACCCTTACTTTAGACCACAAAAATATAGAATGGCAGCAGAGCAAACACAGCACAATTCTAGCAAATATGTGAATATGTGTTTGTGTTATCCTAGACTAGTAACCATATCCTAGACTCCACCATTTGATGACATTGAGTTCTCTTTCTACAGCTTTAAATTGATGCTTTAGATAGGTTGTAAGCTTACTTATTCATATATAGAAAAATATATATTTTGAGGTATTTTCTAAGAATAAAGCTCAGGCAATACATTACAGAACAGATCAGCTCTGAAACGGTCACCATTTTTATTATGTGCCTGTCAGTAATACATATGCATCCAAAATTATCCTTGCCCACTGTCTATTACTATAAGTACTATCCTAATATGTTCAGCCATATAGAGTATTATTCAAATATTTTTGTACTCTTGTACTGATTTCTTATATGCTGTATTGCACCAACCTAACACAGACATTGCCATATCCATAGTATAACATTCACCAACTTGAATTCCTTATCAACTATTTGGAGATACATTTCATTGTATGTTGGAGAACTATTGTGTTTAAAACAGAATTGTAAATTTTTTTTGTCCAAAGAATCCTATTATGATTTGCTGGAATCTCTAGACAGAAGTTCAAATTCTTTCCTGATGAAATCATTATTAAGATGTCATTTGACTAAACAAACAGCTTTACTCTGTTTTGGCAGTTTTCATGAATTTGGAGTTGAAGGGATAAAAAACAGAGACCTTCTACTTCTAGAGTTTGGTTAGAGGGTATATTGCAGTGCCTCTGCTTTGTTGATGTCTGTTGTTAAACTGGAATTTATTAGACCTAAATTTTGCCACCTTGGAAAATTATGCTAATGGGCATTGAATAAAATATTGCTATCTGGACACCATAAATTTTTAGCAAACTATAAAGAAAGTGAAACAATTGCTGAATTACAGCTTGGCATACCTTACTAGAACTGCAAAACTCTGGACAGCCACCAGATGGCAGCCAACATTAAGATTTTCTGTATCTCTGCTGTCATTTAGTAATAATCTGGTTTTGGAGGCCCACTTGTAGAACACCTAATTGTAGAGTTATCATGAGCCTACATGTACAAAGTCTAAGCCCTTTATGTGAGAGGAGATGCAACATGGACTCTCAACAATTGACAGATGGTGTACAGTTTCTAACTAAGCTAAGGCTTATATGAATATTGAAAGAATGATTTGCCTGCTATGTTTGTGGGCATTTTTAATTCAAACTCCCAAAGTTGATAGCATTCTAGACCCTGATCCTGGAGAGATCACCACGAGATCCTGGATGTCTCAGAGAAATCAGATGCACCAAAGTACTGCATGAAAGCCCCATGCAGAACATTGATATAATTTAGCCAATAGTGGAAGTAGGAAGGAATGGACAAGTATGGAGTATCATCACAAATGTTGAACTAGACTCATCATTGACCTTAAAACATGAGATCCCTGATGGATCGGGCAAAGATTTATCTAATCCAGCATTCTCTTCAGATTGTGGCCAGGCAAATATCTTCAGGAAACCCCTATAAGGAGAATGTGAAGGTTATAACTGCCCCCTACTATGTGGAGTGTATGCATAATATTACAGGCATTCTGGGGGGAAAATTAATAATCCACTTTGGTCACTAGATGCTGCCACAATCAACATATGAACAGAATAATTCTAAACAAGAGACAAACGCTACAAATAGAGAGACAGGCTCTTAAAAAAGCCCACATACACACTCCAACATTTTCATTGCTTAAAAGAGGATGTTATAAAGCTGGACTTTTACATGAAGGGTATATATCTTAGACCTTATTTTGGCCTAGTTCACTCTGAGGTGAAAACCTGTGTTTAAATTGTACCACTTCTTATTGCAGCCAGGGTTCACATGATCAAATGTTCCTCCATTAAAAAAAAACATTTTTGTATCTAGAAATATTTACACCTAGAAAAGAAGATGATTGGAAGAAAGGTTAAGCTAGAAATTTTCTTCCTGGCATCTGATTTTTCCCAAGACTCCTTCAGCCTGTAATGTTGGCCAATGAGAAACTATTCTGGAGGGATTGTACTTCACTTGAAAGAGCAGGCAGTCCTCGACCTCCAATTGTCTCTGGATTTGCAGTTAATGGCTGTACCAAGGACTGTGTTTGCAAAATTATGCCTAATGCACTAGCTGCAATTCTTCCTGAGCCGCTTAGATCCGGCAGTAGTTACCTGTCCCTTTGTTACATCATAGTTAAAGTACTGCAACATGTTTCATATGTGGCAGTCTTAAAGCTGTTCTTTGAACATAAAGGCAACATATATGTCATCAGGTAAATACAAAATTAATTTTAACTTGTGCAAAATGCAGCTACTATGTGACTTAACACTTCAAGATACCAGGGGAATATTATGCCTGTCCTAACATACCTCCCAGTTGTTTTCTAAGTGTAACTTAGAAAGTTATATTTTATGTTGTTGACTATAGGATATAGGAGCTTAGATTCTCACACCCGAATAACTTTCTATTTGTGTAGATATTAATTTGGCTGCTAAAGAAACACAGCCTTAAACATGTCCCTGATTTAAGAGACTGGTAGGCCCCCTGAGGGGGTCTTCTGCATTTCCCCAAGCTATGATACAAGCTCTTAGGAAATGCATTTTGGAAAATGAGTGAACCCTTTGTCTTCAGCCAGGATCTTCTAATTGGTTGGGGATGACTTTAGCTATTAGGTCATCCTACCTAACTTAAATGGATTACTAATGTATATACAGTTTTGTTGTTGTCTGTCAGCCGCCTTGAGCTTCTATGAATGGAAAGGCTAGATTCAAACTGAAACAATAAACAAATATCTACTGTTTAATATGGAGATATTATTTTTACTATTTATTTTGGTATGGAAGAAATTCAACCTGTGAGTCTTCACCTGCATGCTGCAGTGGTAAAGCCCAAACATAGGCTTATTCTTTCAATAGTAAACAGGCATAGGAGGCCAAATAATTTTTCTTCATTTTTCTGAGCTGCTCTTTCTTAAACAACCTACCGGTAGCAAACAGGGCCTAATGTACAAAAAAACTTTCTGTGTTGAGATGCTCTTTTCTTCTGGTGAAAGATTATCCATATCGCCATCCAATCTATGGTCAAAGAAAAGATGAAAAGTCTTCTACTAGGGCAGTGCTTCTCAACCTTGGCAACTCTAAGATATACAGACTTCAAGATTGAGAAACATTACACTAGGGGTAAAAAAAAAAAAGAGGCAGCAGTTAGGTTTTTCTGTTGTGGTCAACAGAGTGGTTTCTCTGTATAAAGTACCATATTTGTCTAAACAGACTTGCCGCTTCCTTCCTGGAGCAAAAAGGACATGTTTAGCCTAGGAAAGCACTGATAGGGAACTATCAGGAGAATGGGAATAGTGGGACACATGTCTGATGTTCTTTGCCAAATATGTAGGTTGTCATCCAGGATCTTGGGTTTGCTTTCATTAGTGTCACTTTTAACAGTTATGAAATCATGTTACAAACAATGCACTTGAAAAAAAAATCCTGTCTACAAAATACAATGTATGCAAGGCAGCTGAATTCTCTCTGAAATTTTAGAGGCACTGTGTTGCGTTGCCAGAGTCAAACTAAGTATGACAGCAGAAGGTCTATTTGTTTAGACATGATTGGAGAAGCCCAAGTTTCATGCAAGGAGAGATTTCAAGTGAAGGTAGAACCACATCTCAGGATTTCCAAATGAAGGTAGAAGAATCTGATTTTTAGAGCAAAAGAGAGGTGAATATGTGGGATATATGCTCCACCTGCCCTCAGCATATATTGAAAACATTGTGGATACATTATTGTTCATCATGCTATTGCTTGTTGTGACTTTAGTTTGCTTATTTTTTTCTTCCAATGAACTCCAGCACAGAACTGAACCTGGCTGGGTGTTTGTGAGAGCGGGGAAGTAATGAGAAATTCCAGTGAACAAAATAGAGGGCACTAATCTCTCTATGTGTTACTCTATGATTGGACCTCCTGTTCCCAGCTCTATGCACAAGTGAGACAGACACAAGTTTAAACAAATTATTCTTCCACTGTCAAATCTAGTTGGACTTCCTCTAAAATAGGTTGCAACTCTGAAACATGGAATGCAACTGCAATGCATTCTTCCTTTCCTGCAATCGCTTAGAGTAAAACATCTCCTTTTTCATTTTGCATGATTTAATTCAGATGAGGAAATGAATAATTGTGATTGGAATTGGGAAATATTAGCATTCCCAGTCTTTTTCTTTTCATAATGTTTCATCCCAACACTCTGGGAGCCGGTTGTTCCCTTTACCTCCCAACACACTGGGTCCCCCCCTCCTTTTTGATTTTTGTGATTTTATCCCTGTGCAGAGAGGCAGCCCACTGGTCCCTCAGCCCTTTTACCTGCAGACACGAAGAAAATGCCGGCACTAAGGATGATGTTATGTCGGGTTTTGTAGAACTCGCTGGCTGCAATGCAGAGTCCACCCATAAAAAGCAGAATCACACTCAGGATCGGAAAAATACTAGAGGCTCTTACAGCCCCTGTAAGCAAAGAAAACCAGAGGGGTGGGGGAAGGTAAGGGAGGGAGGAGGATGACAGCAAGTGTGGAAGACAAGGAGAGAAGGGAAGACATGCAGTTGGGGGGGATTAAGGAAGAGTGTGGAAGATTGGTGAGGAGTGCAGCAAGGTGGAACAAAAAAGACACAGCAAAGAAGCACAGGAATTGGAAGGCCAGTGATAAGGAAAGAGAAAGAGGAGGAGAATGAAACAGAGCATCAACAGAAGAAGAAAGCTGTTACAAATGAACTATCAACATATTGGATATTAGAAGAGAGCAGTGTACTTAGAGCTGGGGACAGTCAAATGGCGTCTGGTAACCAAAACAAAAACAAAAACAAAAGCACAGTGCCATCCCTTTGAACATACAGAAACTCTAAAGGCCAGAAAATTAAAACGATGCCATGTACTATTCAGCATATTGTTGACAAATTGCAATCAGCAGGAGATGTCCTGAAAATAAACACAGATATTGTGCAGAAGTGGGCATGGAAGACTCTCCAGATGGATCCAGTCCTTGCTCACAGGCAGGCCTGCACACAGACACATGGTGGTGGGGTGGGGAGCAGAGGAGGTTTTTATCATTCAGGATTCAAGTATGGAATCTTATGAAGATTCCATTTTTCCCAGTCCCCACTTTTTTGGCCTTGTTTCTTTCCACAAAAAAATGCATTAAGGAGGAAGAGAGGGAATTGCTGCCTGATTGCCTTTCAGCTGCTAACACTTGATGCTAACTCCCCAGAAGCACATTATGCTTTGGAAATGTGTACATGTATTGCAAATTAATGAAAGCTGTTATAGTTGTTTGTATTAATTTACTGTATTTACCCCAAAGAAGATGACAACTGATTTAAGGCTTCCTCCAAAAATAAAATTAGACAGGAAAAAATGTCTTTCAACTGCTAGGTATTATCACACTCCCTGGAAATCTAAGATGACCTTCTCATTTTAAAGGTAAATTATTTGGGCAAATTTTAACTTCCTTCCATATAGATATACTACTTCACTCTTCACAGAGGCTAGCCAGTAGATGGCAGTATCATGCAGGTACATAAATGCACATAGATATGATGATTTTCAGATTAAGCATTATGGAGAATGGGGAGGTCTTGCAAAAAATGTGTGTGACTAGTATGACTTTTTTCTAGGAAACATTAAAGCACTCTGTCGTGCACAGTTGTAAGCTTGTACATATATAACATCTGACTCATCTAGGGTCTCACACACGTACAGTATATTAGATGATTAAAAGATAAACATGCACTTTATGGGGTATCTGTATAATAGACTCAATACTTTTTATTTCCAGTGTAAAACATAGCAGCATCTAAGTCAGCCTTCCTCAGCTTGCTGGCTTCCCTAAACCTGCTGTTCTCTAAGCCTATGCTGTCTGGAAATTATGAAAGCTGAAGAGCAATCTGAATGAAGAGTATCTGGTTGGGATAGACTGATATGTTATTCGTATTAGAATAATCAGAAATACACTTTGAAAGTGTGGATAAAATCCATCGATTTACAAATCTTTCACCACGGGATGGCTTAGTTACATTAAAATGTATCATCAAAACATAACAAAATGTAATATATTGTTAGTTGTCTTGAGTGCTTAAGTAGATGAAGCATATATTTGTCTTTTTAAAAGATTACAAAAAAATCTTTACCTAGGGATAGGGAATAAATAGCCCCACCAATATTTTTAACACATCTGATTTCTTTTCATAAATCTGTATCAAAATATTCCTTTGTATCCAGTCTTCCATCCCCACTAACTCCTGCAAATCTACAGGAACACTTTGCAAGATGCAATAGCAAGACATGCGTCATGACAAAGAAGTTCACAGGAGACCTTTGGCCCAAGGAACTAATTAATAGCAACTTTCTTTCTCGAAAGGGCCATGTGATTCTAAATTGAACTGTCAAGTTTGGCTAGTGGTGGGTTCACAACAGTAACTTAAACCTCAATTAACAAAATCTGGTTGTTGTATTTACATAATATCACATACCTCAACAAACCTTATGGCTTAATGCAATGGCTCAGTTCATATGTGTTAAAAACAAAGGTTGGGATTCCCACAACATGCTGGATGACAAAGTACCCAACCCAGTTTTAAACTAGTTTAGTATATTATATATTTAGTATATTGTATAGTAATACTAGTTTAGTATATTGTTTAGTATACTAATTTAGTAATATCAGTACATATTATTAGGTCATATCCTTGCTGTAACAAGAGTGATATGGGTATTGAAGTGGGATGATCTGCGTGTATTCTATCAGGGGAGCTTTATGTCCAGTTGTCCCTGCACTGAGATGCTCTCTGGATCTAGCAAAAGGGCTGAATGCAAACAAGAAATGTGACTGCTAATGTGAAACCATCAATGAGAGGTTAATTATATAGACTGAAGCTGAAGCTCCCACATCTTAACATTGTCATGATTGGGAAATCCTGGTTTAAACTGATAGTTTTATTTTCACAGTGCCAATTCCCTAGGAATTCTAAGAAGAAACACTTATTTATTTGAAAACAAAATGAACACAACACTGCTGTGATACTTCCATTCTTGGGTCATGATACCTGCTTTATTTGGTGTGAATTTAAGTTCTCATGCTGCTTTGGCCTTTGGTTACCCAGAGGGTGGGACTCACATGCAATGCAATTCTATTTGTCACCAGTTTCTCAGGGGTTTTGCTGAAGAATGCATGAGTCAACAAATGATGGAAAAGGGGAGAAACCTTTAAATTACAACAAGACACTTACTTAATATTTAGCACTTACAGTCTATAGATACAATACCAAGTTCAGAATTTTTTTGTGGAAATCATGGACATGATTCTGTCCCATTCCAGGGAATTTAAAATCCATTGATTTCAAGTCTGTATTAGAAAAGTACTTTTGGCCATGTTTCAGAGATGAAACTATGGTTCACTAATGACCTCTAGAAAACACTAATGAGATTTAACACTAAGGAATGTCAGTAATTGCCAGGAGAGGCTCGTGATCAAAGGTCTTTTAGAACATAGGTGGATTCTACAATTTCCCTTTTTTCCACAAATTTTAATTAGTCTAACACAATTACAATAAAGAATCTTTAACAGTAACATAAGGCTTTTTCTGAACCAGTTTTGACTGGCCAGAAAAGAGCCATTTCATGAAAAAACAAGCTGGTTGCTGCAAACTAAGCTTAATTTGCATGATTTATTGCTGTTGCAGGGCATAGATTTAATTACAAACACACATATCTAAATATCCCATTATTATTATTTTGTATGTGTATGTGTACATGCATATATACACAGCCACACACACATATACACACACACATACACCAGCCACTCTATGCAGCTGATAAAATACATTAAAATCATCACAAAAATAACAGATATAAAACATGGAAACTAAAGCTATGCAATTAGAAGGTCTGGGAAAATAAATATGTTTTGAATCCCCATCTAAACTGTAGCAAAGAGTGGGCTTAATTTAATCCATAATATAGAATTGTTGCCTTGTAAGGTAGGTAGACAAAATAACATTCTTTGTTATACCATTTGGCATTTACAATTTGCATATTTGTTTGCAGATGATTTACAGAGGCACAGGTGGCTTTGCTGACTGTGGGGTATTGTAGAAAATAATAAATAATGTGGGATTATTGCAACATGGAGCTGCATATAGTTTACAAGCTTTAGTTATTACAAAATATGGTAGCAAGAATATGGAATGTCTGTAATATTTTATTAACAATGGATCATCTTCATTCATTCTGGTTTTATTTCCAGACTCAATTCATAGTTTTGGTTTGGGTTGTTGTATTAGGCTAGACTGGAAAGTCAAAAGCACCCTAGAAGGTGACAGGGGCAAACCACTTCCATAAGTCTGGGAACTCTTGGGCATGCAGGAAGAGAGGGTATTTTTCTGTTGTTACCCCCTCCTTATGGACTATTCTGCCTCCAGAAGTGAGGTTGAGCACCACTCTTCTGGCCTTCTGGAAAAGTATGAAGACCTGGTTCTCCCAACAGGCATGGGGACTGAAGAGTGGCATGCATTCCTGGGGGTGTTTGGTGGCTTGAAGGCACTCCCCCTGCCTTTTAATTTGCTTTTTAACTCTGTTTTGAATGTATATTCAAAGTTCAAATTCACAAGTAAATTTACTTGTGTAAATTTTCCCAGAGTCACTTGGACATGGGTGGTGTCTAAATTTGATAAATATGGTAATAAATAAATACAAGAAATTTAGATAGATCTACTTGCTCATGAAATGACTAGGAGTGGAGCTGACATTGAAGGACACTTTATATCTGAAGGGTTATCTCTTTCCTTCCTCTTATCTCCTCCACATATCTTCGCATAATGAAATGCAAGAAGGTGTCAGTTATGGTCAAGTATTCATGGGACACAGTTCCCAGATAAACCCAACTACTGCCTGTCTAGTATCTTTTTTTGTGAGAGACTTAAATTCTTTTCAGCTCATATTGTCACCTTTTAAAAAACAATTACCTTGACTGGTTATGCTTGTTATTTTGTGGGGCTTTTTACATAGTTGTGTTTACCTGCTGCCTAATTTTATGTTAAAATGGTTTCTTTCCTAGTGGGAAAAGGAAGGAAAAACCCTTCTTACATTTTGTTTTTAGTAGTCAGTCGTTAACATATTTTAATTTGTTTTGCTTTGAGATGGTTGCTTGTGCTTTTCTGGATGTGGCTTTCATTAGATTTTAATTTTTGTGTCATTTATATTTATACAAAGCACCCTGAGAATAATTTGTTTTAGAGCAAATAATTCATTAATATAAGAATATTATTATTTGGTGAAGGTTCAAGGATTAAACTCCATCTTCCCTGGATATTTGGCATTTATAAAGAAAGCTTCCATTCTTCTGCTGAAATATCAGGTATGGTTTTAGTCTGGTCCTCATGTATTGAAAACAAGATGAACACTGGTGATGTTTGGAGCTGCACAGTATCTCCTGATACTGCGTAGCTCCAAACTACACAAGTGTTCACTGTTGTTTTCAATATATGAGGACCAGACAGATTAACCAAACACAAACTATACGATCAACTGAGAACCCCACAAATAATTAATAATTGTTGCTGTTATTGCATCCTACAAGACTGTGTTAATTCCTACTATTAATCTGGCATTGCAGATTTCTCAAGGTCAAACTTTGTTCAGGATGTATTTATCTCTTGGGCCCCTTCTACAAATGGAGGCCATACTATCTGGGACCAACATTGCTCTCCAGTGTCCCCAGGACATCAAGAGGTTTATTTGGAGATTGGGAAAGTGGCACAATTAATTTTAGGTGAGCTTCTGCTTTTGCAGAAACATTGAAAGATAGATAACTCCTGCCTTATCCCACCTAATTATTCCAGAGATTTCCCTTTCTTTTCTACAGTCAAGGTGGATTGGGGTTGATGGCTCAGAAGAGTGGCTTTACTATTCAGCATTAAAGTGGCAAGTGGGCCTTTTCCTAAATTTCCCCTCTTGGTCCAAAAAGCAAACACAAGAAAGGGAAAATAAGGATGTGAACAGGCACTTGCAGGACATTATTTTTGGCACTCTCATATTGCACTGCTGAAGGGAGCATTGGGCGAATAGAGCACTGGAAGACACTCAAAGCTGGCTCTGGACCTGTGGCAGAGAGGTTGCCAACTGTGTGGAAATGCTTTTAGTGGAGAGACAAAAGGGGAAGGGCCATAGCTTACTGACAGAATCCATGTTTTCAAAGACAATTTGTCTAAGCCTTGTCCTCTGCAGTTGCACTGGGTAAAAATTTCCAGAATCTCAGCCCCAAATCATGGATTAACACAATGTGTGAACCCAGGCAATTAGGTAAACAGTTTGAATGAATGAACAAATTCACATGCTCAATATTTTGGCTACCCCTGTAAAATATAATTTTTCTATAACAGTTGCTGTCAAACTGTTATAGTTTTATATTGTTGATGATTGATTATGCATTGTACATTTCTGCAGCCTGGGAGACTTGATCCAATAGGATTTTACCACTTCCGAAATGTATAAACAGGATCACAGCAATATAATGACCCCCAGAAGGAAGCAAAGCAAACCTGCAGTTGACATTTAGCCTCTATTTAAAGAAAAATATGTGAATACATTTGGAGCTCAAATTTACTGCAGCTTTCTCTAACCTGACATACACAAGTATGTCAACTTGAACCAAGGGCTCAAAGGCTACCATATCATCCCCAGCCAAGCAGGCTATGCTGGCTAAGAAACAAAATGGAGCTGAAGATTTTCCACACAGAAGAAAGCTAGATTCGAGAGTTATGATTGGGTCTGGAAAAAATTAGGTTAGAGTCCTAACCTAATTAGAGTCATTCAGACTTGAAGTATACTTAACCAGTCATGCAACTGACTAGATTAGGCTGTGATGGGATTGGATAATTTGTGATTCCAAGTTATATTGTGAGAACTCATTATTCCGTTATTATTTAGCATGTTGAATAAACCAGACCATCAGATTAAGCCATAATATTTATAATTTGGATTCATCAGGATATCCTTCTAACCCCAGAGGAAAGACACTGTATTAAAAGAATACAGTGTAATAAATAGGGTACACAATACTTGCTAAACAGGTGAAATATTCTGAATGAACACTTTTTGTTATCTTCAGCCCTTCACAAAGTCAGTCTATATATGTCCTTATCTGTTCTAGCTTTAAGATTTCAGTCTATTGCTAATTTATGTTTTTGTTTACAGGTAATCTATTATGCCTCATGAAAAATCTTGGAGATGACCTGATGAGGGAGTGGCATCTTTCGTGTTCCTGTTGTCTGGTTAATGCTCTGCAGGATGCTCCTTCCACCAGTCACTACCAGTAATCATTGCTGTTCATGGGCAGTTTGGTTTGGGCTGCAGAAGAATCCAGATATCTATTCTGTGGTGATACCTACTTGAATGATGCCTGATGTCTTTTGTTTATGTGGGGGTTATTGTTTTTTGCAATTCATATTCAGACATAGGTTCCTTAAATACACTAGTATACTGGTCTTCTGGAAGACCACTAGCCTTTTTATTACACATATGTTTAGTGGTCTTTCAAAAACTGGTCAGTAAAAGGATGGGCTGTCAGTCAATTAAAACTGGAAAAAAGGTATTGCTTCTGCCCCAAATGAGGTTTCTACTAAAGAGTTTCAGCCTCATAAATTGGTGACTTCTTTTTTGTTGACAATTGATTTGGAGTGGAGTGGAGAGAAAGCCAAAGGACTGTATGGATCCTTGCTCTTCAATGATCCCTCAGAAGAACCTGACACACAAGACCACTTGCAAGATTTGCTACTGAGGCCAATTAGGGTTTGATTATCAGGGCACTACAAATGATGTTGGCATATTTTTCTGCCCTCTTGGGATTTTGTCATTCAATGACAAAATACTTGTGACTCCATAAATGCGAAGATATCTTATGTTCTAAAAGCACACAAAAGAAACAATTGGGATGGAAATTCCTCTTGTGTTTATTGCAGAATATTGCAGAATATGTGTGCATGCATTTGTGTGCATGCATATGCACCATTCACCAAGCCAGTCAATTTTAGTACATTTTTGTTTGAGTTTTAAACAACAGTATATGAAATGGATTCCCTCCAATTTAATTTATATTATTCTATGCATATCTATATTAGTTTCATAGCCTCCCATTCTTCCAGGAGCTCAAGGCGGCATATTTCCTCTTCTAAATTTCCCCCATGACAACAACCCTGTAAAGTAATTTGGAGTAAGATGATGACTGGTACAAAGTTGCCTAGGTCAACTCAAAGCTGGATGTCTCCACAAATACATTAATCACTACACCATGCTGTTTCTTCTTAGACTTAGACTTTGTCCTACAGCTGACAATTCTGAGGTGCTGACAATTTCCGTAAATAAAAGATACGCACAACTGGTGAAGTACTCAGGAATAATAACCCATCTTAGAAATTAATGTCATAGCCTTGACTTTTGCAATCTTAAGAGCACATGGTGGCAAAAGTATCCTCTTAAAGATTTTTAAAAAAATAAATTATCAAGGAACCAAAAGAGCACATACATGGAAAAGACACAGCATGGGATTTTAACAGAACATTTTAAGGCAAATACCCAGAAAACCTGAGAAGTGTTCTATTCAGGTAGCTCAACCAGGGTATCCATCCTTTGGTAATACGTTTTGTCTAATGTCATCAGAAGAGAATGAAGGGCACCCCTGCTCTGCTCAGAGAAGAAACAGAAAGAGAAGTTGCAGACTTACGGAGGAAATATTCTGCTGTGTCGGCTTCATACTCTGTGTCCTCGAGGAAGTGATCGATTTGCTTACACAGACCTTTAAAATTCCCTACAATACAAGAGAAGAAACAATAAATGCGGACACCAGAAATTGGAGGAGGAGCTTCCTTTCAGTCTTCTTTATTTAATTTGATTTAATGTTATTATTTCACCATTCACCAAACGCCCCATTCCTTTGCTATAAGGGGATCCAGATGTTCTACCCCTGCTATACTAGTATGTTTCTGACTGCAATAGTCTGCTGTTGAGGAAATGTATCTTTTCCCCCTTATCTGTCTCAGCAAGAATTTATATTCACGACAGTGAAGAGTATGTGGAAGGAGATTACACAGGTATCAAAGTCACCTATTTGATAATGCTCATGACATTATTGTGCTGAGTTTCAGGCATCCATTTTAAAACAGCACATGCACGCGCAGAGTGACTTGGAGATATACACAATTTTCTGCAGAAATCCAATTCATTAAAGACAATCATTTAAGACTTCCTTTTTACTTCTTTGAAGATTACACATCAGCTGTTCTATACACATTTCTGTGTTGCCTAAGCAGCTTAATAATCAAACTCCTAGCTCAAAACACAGAGCTACCTTCTTGGTATCTTCCCTGCATGAATAGCATCGGATACAGTATTGACCCACTGAAACTGTAATAAGATTATATTGCAGCTAAGAATAAAATATAGTTTTGTTTGTAACTACTTTTTCATCCCTAACCAGATACCTATCAAACAATCAAATGCAAATGATGTGAGGTATGATGTGCTTCCATCCACTCCTACTTAAACATATTTTCTGATATAACATAACTAGTCACATACACACAGGCACACCCATTTCATATTCATATACATAGGGATTAAATATATGGCCTGTATTCAGATGTTGTAATTGTGAATGCCTGTAGCAAGACATTTTCCTCAATGCAGGATTTTACACTAACATCAATGAATATGGCAACTTTATACATGGCATTAAGACAGGGGATATGTTCATATAACACACTGACTTTAGTTACTGAATTAATTTATGTTCTGGCTTCATAGAATTCACTGAATCATAAAGTAATTAAATGAGATGAATTCACACAAACCTTCTCTCCCCAAAAAAACCTCAGCAAAGTTAAGGTTAGGCATTCTTCATCTATTATACAATCACTAGATCTTAAATTGACATGGATTAATCATGTTGTATGAAAACAGCCACAGAAATCTGCTTCCCAGTATTTACAATCTCATCTCTGATTACAGATATTACTACAGTTTCGATTGAGAACTACTGGAGAAGATAGTTCACTATAGGCTGATGACCAACTTCATTGCTGTCATCCTTACTAAGTATCAGCTTCACCCAAGTTGGTATCCTACCAGTTGTTGGATCTCATTTTCCAGACAACCTGGCTAAAGATTGTGTAGTCAGGAATTAAGGAGCTTCTACTATATTTTTGAAAAACATCAAGCAGGCAAGCATGCTATGCATAATGGATATTTTAAAATAAAAAAAAATCCAGATTAAATTTACTATCATACTAGAAACATTGAGTGTAACGGAAATGACTGTCTAGTTGCAGGACCAACTTATTCATTAGGCATAGTTGGTACAGTGCCTAGGGACCATGAAAATATTTTAATTTTTTAAAATCAGCAAGAATAAAAATGAAGTTATGTATTTAGCCTTGAAAATATACACAATAAATAGAATGCAAGCTCATAAATTGCAAATAAAATATACACATCATTCAAATTAAAAGCTCAGTCATATATTAAATGCCACTGTGGAAATAATGGAAGTATAATTTTTAATAACTCTATTTTTATAGAGGAAAAGGCCAATTAAGGCAAAAGTGCCCAGGGCCCATAAAAGTCCTGTCCAAATGGCAAACAAATTAGCAACAGAGATGGCAAGCTACATATCTGACAATTATGCTGGTCTTTGACCATAGTAAAGCTTCGATTGATATTTGACAAAAGAGAATAGAAGAATCTTGCAGTCTGCCAGGTTGAGATCTAGCATGAATGCAGATCTAATTTTACCTTGAGCAATAGTCATAGATTGTGAGCAATGGATTTTCTAAGTAAACAGCATTGTGGTTGGATAATTTTGGTTCAACATATTGTGTGGGCCCAGTCAGTATGTATGTTATAAGGAACAATGTGAATGGGTGTTATTTGCCATGTATTAGTGTATTGTGTGGATATAGCCTGAAGGCAAGGCATAAGTTAAGAAAATAATTTCTTTAAGAGACAATTCTTGAAAACCTAAGAAGCATCCTTAGAGCTGAGCTCAAGTCTTGCTGAATTCATGGGCACATTCATGTGGTTTTCTTTTGTGTGTTTCCTTGATATTATGTTTATTCTACAGGCCTATTATTCCGTAGAAATCTCCCATCTGAATACTAACCAGGCCTAATCCTGTTGAGCTTTCAAACTCATATAAGGCCAGCCAAATACCACTAATGGAAAAGCAAGGCCTCTTTATTCACACTTGTACCTAAAGTGACCATGATTTAAGATAAAAAGGAAATTGCAAAATTACATTGCATTAAATCATAGGCCCCAAAGTGAACTAAGGTCTCTTACTGTGTCTATTTATAATAAAAGAGAAATAAGTGCTTTGGTGATAGTGGGAGCTTTGTTTCCATTACAAGTAGCTATGTAGATACAACCCTCTCCCAGTTTTTATAAGGACTGCAACTGAGGTAAAATTAAAAATCTCTCCAGCCAATTGCGAGGGTATTTTATTTATTTATATTTATTAAGAGTTTTCATATTAGAAAAGATATTCAAAAAGAGGGAAAAAAGAAAAAAAACATGCAGGAAAAGAAAAACTAAAGTTAAGAAGCATATACCATGTTTTCCCGAAAATAAGACCCTGTCTTATATTTTTTTGAACCGAACCCTGAAATAAGCGTTTGGCCTTATTGCCATGCGCTCAAAAGCCCGACTGTGCTTATCAGGGGATGTTTTATTTTGAGGAAAACAGGGTAAATGACTTCCAACCTTTTAAACAGAGTAGTACAATCACATTTGTACCCCCGCTCCTCTTAAATATTTTGCAAATCCCCACATCCCCCCTTTTAATTCACATCCTTCCTAATCTTCAAATCCACAAATCATTTTTTCTTTTTTCAGCAAAAAATTCATATAAGGATTCTGTTAGATCTGGTCTATCTGGTCTGCAGTAATAAGTGACACGACAGCTCTTGACTTCAACTCATATTTATTAGCAAGACGGAACAACGAACGAACGAGGAACAAACGGCTAGAGCTCTCCCTTTATAGAGTTCTAGCCTCAACCGTACCCAATGACAGGCATTTATTCTTCCCTCTGAAAAAACAACCAATCACAAAATACCCCGGAGCTTATGCCCTTTTATGGACATAACACCCCTTCCCTCTTAGTTAGAACTATTTACAATAGGTTAATATTCTAGTCCAATCAGAAAAGTTCATTTGTGACGTAGTCACGTAAGTAGGCGGGGTGGCGCTTTGCTCGCTCCGACCTGCACAGTTCAGTCTGTTGCTGGCCTTCGGGCTGACTGGAGGGGAATGCTGCTCCTCCCTGCGTCCGCCCTTGGGCCTGTTGTTTGCCGGGTGCGTCAGAAGCCTGGCGCTCGCTTCTTTGCGCACGAGGCATTACTTGCCTGGAACCTTGCGATGCTTCAGGACGAGGCATTACTTGCCTGGAACATTCCCTCGGATGTGGTGGTGGCGGTGCTGGATGGCATAACAATGGTAGGCCTTGGCTTGTTTCTTCGCTTCCCTGGTTTTGGTCTTTGCTTTGCCGATCCGGTTCGTGGTTGGTAGCCGGTTCTCCCTCCGCACCTTCGGCGTCCCCCTTCCCCCTTGCGCAGAGCTGGTCGATGTGCCGGCTGCAGAGGAGGCCGTCAGCCAGCTCTATGCGGCAGGAAGGTGGTCCAGTGATGCTTTCGATGGTACCTTGGAGCCACTTTGGGTTGCCGGAGAAGTTTAAGGCAAACACCCGATCCCCTACAGCAAAAGTCCGGGGCGGGCATTTGGAGTCCCTGGGGGTGTCCGGGTTGTACGATGGGTGTAGGCGGTTGAGGGTCGAGCGAAGCTTGCGGCCCATCAACAGTTCGGCTGGGCTGAGGTGCGTTGCGGCATGGGGGATAATGTGTTGGACCAGGAGGAACTGGACGATGGTGTTCTGCCAGTCGCCAGGGAGCATTTTAGCGAGTGAGTCTTTGGTGAGACGAACCATTTTCTTGGCTTGCCCGTTCCCCGAAGGTTTGTAGGGTGCTGTGAGGGCATGGCAGATGCTGAGGCGGGCTAGGAAAGTCTCAAATGTTTTGGACGTCAGTTGTGGGCTGTTGTCGGATACGAGGAGGTCAGGGATGCCATGGGTCGCGAACAGCCGGGTGAGCACACGAATGGTGGCCTCGGAGGTGGTAGAAGGCATGGGCACCACTTCGAGCCATTTTGAGAAGGCATCGACAACTATGAGGAGGAACTTGCCTCCCATAGGCCCGGCGAAGTCGATGTGAAGTCTAGTCCAGGGAGCGGAAGGTTGCTCCCATTGAGTGTGCTGCGCCCGAGGGGGAGCAGGGCCCACTGGGTCACAGTGGGCGACCCAGTTTGCAATGTCCAAGTCCAGTTGGGCCACCAGACATAGCTGCGCGCCAGGGCTTTCATGCGCACTATGCCTGGGTGACCGGCATGAAGGGCTGTCAAGGTTTTCTTTTGCAAAGCCGGTGGAATGACAACACGGTCGCCCCAAAGCAGGCAGCCTTTTAGCGTAGACAGTTCAGTTTGCTTTCTGGCAAAGGGAGCAAATTGTTCGGGCAGCTGTCCTGACGGCCATCCCCGGAGGACCCAGGAGATCACTTGCCTGATGGTGGCATCTTTTTTTGAATGTAGCGCTACATCATGTGAGGTGACAGGGCAGGAGGCGTCGGAGTCGATGTTGTGCAGGCCATTTGTAGGGGCAGGATCAATCACCGGTTCCTTCAGGGGGCATCGGCTGAGGGTGTTGGCGTTGGCAATGCGTTTCCCTGGCCTGTGGAGCAATGAATAGTTATATGCTGTGAGGAAAATTGCCCAGCGTGTCATCCTGGGGGATAGTGCGGGGAGGGTGGGTCTGTTTCCAGCTAGCAAGCCCAGCAATGGTTTATGGTTGGTGACCAAGGTGAAGTGTCTCCCATAGAGGTATTCGTGGAATCTTTTAATTCCCAAAACTGCAGCCAGCGCCTCTTTGTCAATCTGACTGTAGTTTCGCTCTGCGGTAGAAAGAGTTTTTGAATAAAAGGCAATTGGCGCCTCTGAACCATTGGGGAGTTGGTGACTGAGCACAGCTCCAATGCCATAGGGCGACGCGTCGCACATCAGTAGCAGTGGGAGTGTCTCATGATATGTCATGAGGACACTGTCAGAAGTGATGAGACGTTTGACGCTGTCATATGCTAGCTGCTCAGGTGGCCCCCATCTCCATGGCACAGCCTTTCCTAGCAAGCGATGGAGTGGTTCGGCTACGGTGGCCTTTTGATGTAGGAACATGCTATAGAAATTTAGGAGGTCCAAAAATGCTTGCAGTTCCAATTTGGTTTTTGGGGCTGGGGTGTCCCTGATAGCTCTAATCTTATTTTGGGTGGGGTGGATGCCCTTGCCGTCTATCAGATAGCCCAGGAACTCGACCTCCCGGACCCCGATGATGCACGTGTCTCTGCGCACTCTGAGGCCTTTCAGTTGCAGTCTGCGCAAGGTTGTGCGCAAACACTCCAAAAGCTGAGCCTTCGAGTTTGCTGATACCAAGACATCATCAAAGTAGGGCACCACCCCTGGGATGCCTTGCAGTAGGCGTTCCATAAGTGACTGGAAAATTCCTGGAGCGGCGCTGACTCCAAACTGCAGCCGATTGCACTTAAAGGCACCTCTATGGGTGACAATAGTCTGGGCCTCAGCTGTGGCAGGGTCCACTTTAAGTTGTTGGTATGCCTGTACCAGGTCCAATTTGGCGAATATAGTGCCGCTGCCCAAGGAGTGCAGTAGGTGTTGCACTACTGGGACAGGGTATGCGCTCTGCTGTAATGCCCTGTTAATGGTGCATTTATAATCAGCGCAGATGCGCACAGACCCATCAGGCTTAACTGGGGTCACAATGGGGGTCTCCCAGGAAGCGTGATCAATAGGTTCCAAAATGCCCTGGGCGAGCAGCTTATCTAGTTGCTCATCTACCTTAGCCCTGAGTGCAAAAGGAACTCTGCGAGGTTTAAGCCGAATTGGAGTAATATTAGGGTCCAAATTGAAGGAAATAGGTTTGCCCAAATAGTTACCAAGGCTTCCATCGAAGACGTCCTGGAACTCTTCGAGGAGCCTGTCAAGTCCGTCCTTCCAGACGTGGTGAATGCTGCCGACAAAAAGGCCCAGCAGCTCGAACCACTCCATCCCCAACAAGGTGGGGCGGCGACGGTCGATGATGGTGATAGGCAGAGTGCCAGAGAAATTGCGAAAAGTGACTTGTAATTCAGCTCTGCCTAATACAGGGATAGGGTGTCCCTGGTAATCGTTGATACGGGCCTGAAAAGGCCTCAAGTTGTTTTTGCTGTATTTTGGCTTGAGCCGTAGCAGCTGTTGCCAGTCCATTATGGTGTAGAATGAGCCGGAGTCGACTTCCATGCTGCAAGGGTGGCCGTCGATGTGGACGGTGATGTGGATTTTGCCATCGGGAGCAGCATCAGCACGATTGATGGTGGTGTAGTTCATGTCATGATGAGTGGATTTTCGAGGCTCCTCGCCCCGGTTTTGGCGCGAGGACCGTTTGGATGCCCACTGGGTGTCTTGTTGCGGTGGCGGCGGGGCTGGTGCCGGGTCGGCAGCACGGCAGGCTTCAGCGATGTGACCTCCCCTGAGGCAGCGGCGACAGATGGCATCACGGAATTTACAGGTGGACCGTGGATGTAGGCCTTTGCAGTTGCCGCAGCGCTGTGACGCGTCGCCATTTTGAGACCGGCGCGGGCGGGAATTTCGAAACACTCTGTTGACTTCCATTTCGTCTTCTGCTTCAGATGCTGATGTAGAAGAGGCGTCTGAGGGAATTTGAGTAGGTTGGCGGAGTCTGTGAATACTTTGCGATTTATGGTTGTCCACTTCTTCATCAGGTTCTGCCACTTGGGCTTCGTCAAAAGCTTCCTTCAGCGACAGTTTCTGACGGCTCAAAAGTTTGCGCCTAATATGTGAGTTTTTAAGTCCAAAGACTAGGCGGTCTCTAATGACAAAGTCCAGATTTTCAAACTCACAATTTGCTGCGAGGTTTCGGAGAACGGCAAGGAATTGTTTGACAGATTCGCCGTCTTTTTGATTTCTTTGGTGAAATCTGTACCTATTGGAAATAGGTGTGCCAGTTGGAGCGTAGTGAGCTTCCAAGGCTTTTTGGAGATCGGCCCACGACATCTCTTCAATGTTGTTTGGAGCGACTAGGTCGATGGCGATCTCCAACACCTCTGGACTGCAGAATGTGATGAAGAGGCTCCTTTTCCGATCGTCGGAAAGGTCTCTGTAGTCATTGCCCCGGAGGAACTGGCGAAATTGTATCATATACGATTTCCATCGTTCTTTTGTAGGGTCGAATGGAGCTAGAGTAGCTTGCAAGGCAGCCATCGTTCGCGATGGTGTGTCGTGGTTTCGTCATTGTGGAACACGAGGTTCGTTACTCCGTTGCCAGATCGTCGTTAGATCTCGTCTATCTGGGTCTGTAGTAATAAGTGACACGACAGCTCTTGACTTCAACTCGTATTTATTTGCCAGACGGAACAACGAACGAACAAGAACAAACGGTTAGAGCTCTCCCTTTATAGAGCTCTAGCCTCAACCGTACCCAATGACAGGCATTTATTCTTCCCACCGAAAAAACAACCAATCACAAAATACCTCGGAGTTTATGCTTTTTTATGGACATAACACCCCTCCCCTCTTAGTTAGAACTATTTACAATAGGTTAATATTCTAGTCCAATCAGAAGAGTTCATTTGTGACATAGTCACGTAAGTAGGCGGGGCGGCGCTTTGCTCGCTCCGACCTGCGCATTTCAGTCTGTTGCTGGCCTTCAGGCTGACTGGAGGGGAATGCTGCTCCTCCCTGGGTCCGCCCTTGGGCCTGTTGTTTGCCGGGTGCATCAGAAGCCTGGCCCTCGCTTCTTTGCGCACGAGGCATTACTTGCCTGGAACCTTGCGATGCTTCAGGATGAGGCATTACTTGCCTGGAACCTTCCCTTGGATGTGGTGGTGGCAGCGCTGGATGGCATAACAATGGTAGGTCTTGGCTTGTTTCTTTGCTTCCCTGGTTTTGGTCTTTGCTTTGCCGATCCGGTTCGCGGTTGGTAGCCGGTTCTCCCTCCTCACCTTCGCCATCCCCCTTCCCCCTTGCGCGGAGCTGGTCGATGTGCCGGCGGCAGAGGAGGCCGTCAGCCAGCTCTATGCAGTAGGAACATGGTCCAGTGATGCTTTCGATGGTACCTCGGAGCCACTTTGGATTGCCGGAGAAGTTTAAGGCAAATACCCGATCCCCTACAGCAAAAGTCTGGGGCAGGCATTTGGAGTCCCTGGGGGTGTCCAGGTTGTACGATGGGTGTAGGCGGTCGAGGGTTGAGTGAAGTTTGCGGCTCATCAGTAGTTCGGCTGGCTGTGGTGCGTCGCGGCATGGGGGGTAATGTGTTGGACCAGGAGGAACTGGCCGATGGTGTTTTGCCAGTCGCCAGGGAGCATTTTTGCGAGAGAGTCCTTGGTGAGACGAACCATTTTCTCGGCTTGCCCGTTCGCCAAAGGTTTGTAGGGTGCTGTGAGGGCATGGCGGATGCCAAGGCGGGCTAGGAAAGTCTCAAATGTTTTGGACGTCAGCTGTGGGCCGTTGTCGGAGACGAGTAGGTCAGGAATGCCGTGGGTCGCAAACAGCCGGGTGAGCGCATGAATGGTGGCCTCGGAGGTGGTAGAAGGCATTGGCACCACTTCGAGCCATTTTGAGAAGGCGTCAACAACTATGAGAAGGAACTTGCCTCCCATAGGCCCAGCGAAGTCCATGTGAAGTCTAGTCCAGGGAGCGGAAGGTTGCTCCCATTGTGTGCTGCGCCTGGGGGGGAGCAGGGCGAGATTCTTGGCAGGGGTCACAGTGGGCGACCCAGTTTGCAATGTCCAAGTCCAGTGTGGGCCACCAGACATAGCTGCGCGCCAGGGCTTTCATGCGCATTATGCCTGGGTGACCGGCATGAAGGGCTGTCAAGGTTTTCTTTTGCAACGCCGGTGGAATGACAACACGGTTGCCCCAAAGCAGGCAGCCCTTTAGCATGGACAATTCAGTTTGCTTTCTGGCAAAGGGAGCAAATTGTTCGGGCAGCTGTCCTGACGGTCATCCCCGGAGGACCCAGGAGATCACTTGCCTGATGGTGGCGTCTTTTTTTTAATGTAGCGCTACATCGTGTGAGGTGACAGGGCAGGAGGTGTCGGAGTCGATGCTGTGCAGGCCAGTTGTAGGGGCAGGATCAATCACCGGTTCCTTCAGGGGGCATCGGCTGAGGGCGTCGGTGTTGGCAATGCGTTTCCCTGGCCTGTGGAGCAATGAATAGTTATATGCTGCGAGGAAAATTGCCCAGCGTGTCATCCTGGGGGAGAGTGCGGGGGGTGTGGGTCTGTTTCCAGCTAGCAAGCCCAGCAATGGTTTATGGTCGGTGATCAAGGTGAAGTGTCTCCCATAGAGGTATTCGTGGAATCTTTTAATTCCCGAAACTGCAGCAGCGCCTCTTTGTCAATCTGACTGTAGTTGCACTCTGCGGGAGAAAGAGTTTTCGAATAAAAGGCGATTGGCGCCTCTGAACCATTGGGGAGTTGGTGACTGAGCACAGCTCCAATGCCATAGGGTAACGCGTCGCACGTCAGTAGCAGTGGGAGTGTCTCATGATATGTCATGAGGACACTGTCAGAAGTGATGAGACGTTTGATGCTGTCAAATGCTAGCTGTTCAGTTGGCCCCCAGCTCCATGGCACCGCCTTTCCTAGCAAGCAATGGAGTGGTTCGGCTACGGTGGCTTTTTGATGTAGGAACATACTGTAGAAATTTAGGAGGCCCAAAAACGCTTGCAGTTCCAATTTGGTTTTTGGGGCTGGGGCGTCCCTGATAGCTCTAATCTTATTTTGGGTGGGGTGGATGCCCTTGCCGTCTATCAGATAGCCCAAGAACTCGACCTCCTGGACCCCGATGATGCACTTGTCTCTGCGCACTCTGAGGCCTTTCAGTTGCAGTCTGCGCAAGGTTGTGTGCAAACGCTCCAAAAGCTGAGCCTTCGAGTTTGCCGATACCAAGACATCATCGAAGTAGGGCACCACCCCTGGGATGCCTTGCAGTAGGCATTCCATAAGTGACTGGAAAATTCCTGGAGCGGCGCTGACTCCAAACTGCAGCCGATTGCACTTAAAGGTGCCTCTATGGGTGACAATAGTCTGGGCCTCAGCTGTGGCAGGGTCCACTTTAAGTTGTTGGTATGCCTGCGCCAGGTCCAATTTGGTGAATATAGTGCCGCTGCCCAAGGAGTGCAGTAGGTGTTGCACTACTGGGACAGGGTATGCGCTCTGCTGTAATGCCCTGTTAATGGTGCATTTATAATCAGCGCAGATGCGCACAGACCCATCAGGCTTAACTGGGGTCACAATGGGGGTCTCCCAGGAAGCGTGATCAATAGGTTCCAAAATGCCCTGGGCGAGCAGCTTATCTAGTTGCTCATCTACCTTAGCCCTGAGTGCAAAAGGAACTCTGCGAGGTTTAAGCCGAATTGGAGTAATATTAGGGTCCAAATTGAAGGAAATAGGTTTGCCCAAATAGTTACCAAGGCTTAGAAAAAGGGCTTTTATTAAAAAAAAAAAGTACTTCCTCATTGACCGAATATTAATGTAGATCATGCATACATTCACATATAGTACTGTACATCATTTGAAAGGCAATTTTTTGCTATGTAAATAGTATAATAAAACCATGCTGGATGGGTGAACGGGGTAGGGAGAGAGATAAGGTGAGAGACATGTGGGCAAATTCAGTTTCAGGTATGGAGGAAGCCCCCTTATTAAACAGATACTTATTTTCCACCTTGAATAGCAATAGTCCTCCAAAAAAATCCAGAAGTTTTCCGCATCATGCATTACCTAATATCCCATTGTTTAATGTCTCTTCCAAGCTTAATTTAGAATTATGCCAGTGTTGGAGATGGAGGTGTTTTGCTTCCTTACTTCAACAAGTATAGTAACGGTGCTGCAGCCATGCTTTTTCCAGAGTAGCTGCTTCTTCCAGTAGACACACGTGTTTTTCAGCTTTTGCAAATACTGGAGGAAGCTGTAAGACCTTGTCACCTCAATATAATGCTTTAGAGCGCATTTACGATGTGAAACACTTCAAGGCAAAGCATGCAAAGCATAGAAAATTTGAGAAGGATTAGGCCTAGGACATTCTAAAGTTGTTGATCTTGGACCCATTAATACTAGACCAGCATGTTCGGGAAGTTGCAGTCTAACATCTGATAGTTTGTGAAGATTTGTGCATTTTAAACAGGTAAGTTAAATTTTAAGATGCTATGTTGACTTTTAATGAGTGTTATGATGAATAAACAATCAGAAGATTTAATCATCTATTTGTACCTTGATTTTATTATTTTGATGATTACATTAACCTTAATTAAATAATTGCTTGTTTGCAGCAGAACATTCATGCAAAGATCCTATATTATTATTATTATGGTTAGTGGCACAGTCAGCCAGATGTTTAGATTGGATTTGGCATTTTTATCCACCTATTGAGTCCTAAGGATAGGCAGATGTTATTGTTTGATGGTGTTAAAGGTATCATCAGAGGACCTAAACTGTTCCAAGTAAAACTGTCTTTTGCAATTGACTGATAGTGATATTATCAATGCTGATGTTGCTCAAGTAGTGCTCCAGCTGTTTTGGAATTGCACTCAAGGCACCTATTACTATTGGTCCTACCTTTGCTTTCTTTTGCCATGGTTATGCTACTTCTATCTACAGTTTTTGCATTTTGTGTTTTTTCTTCAGTTCTTCTATTTTAAGTCATGTCCAAGTCTTTGTGACACCATAGACCTGTGATGGCAAACCGGTGGCATGCATGCACGCTGGCCAGCTGATTTTCAAGCCTTCTGGGCCCTCTGGAAGTAGGGAAACAGGTTGTTCCCTGCCTCCAGAAGGTCTGGGTGGTAGTGGGGAAGGCCCATTCTTCTCTTTCCCCAAGCTCCAGAGCCTTTCTAGGAGCTTGTGGAAGGCAAAAATGGCTTCCCTCACCCTGCCTCCCAAGGACCTCTAGAGCAGGAAATGACCTTTTTTTGACAACTTCTGGTCCCACTTCTGGGTCATTTCCTGCCTCCAGAGGTCCTCTGGGTGGGTGGGTGGGTGAGGAAAGCTGTTTTTGCCTTCCTCAAGCTCCTAGAAAGGCTCCGGAGCTTGGGGAAAGAGAAAAATAGGCCATTGCATGGTAGGAGCAGGGGGGAAGGGGAGCAAGGGTGGTGTGAGTCATGTGTGCGGGGGCGGGATGCAAATGCTATCTCCCCCCCTCCCCCGCTCCTGGCAGGCGATGGCAAAAAGATTCACCATCACTGCCATAGACCATAGTTCCCCTTTCCTCTGTAGTATCTCAGAGTTTGCCCAATCCAGACTTTTTTGTTTTTCTTATTAACAGTTGTTAAATCTGGAATGTTGTGTGGCAGAAGCTTGTCTGTTTGAATTCTAAAATCTCAGAGCAGTTTAGCGTGGAGCGCAGTGGCTCATATGGTTAGAATGCTGGATTGGAGGTTAGCAAGGCCTCATCCAAGACCTGAATGCTGCTGCGTGGCAGGGTGAGCTCCTATCATCCACTCAGCTCTATGACAGGGATATGAAAGGAGCCCCCGTGGTTGAAAGCCACATGCTGCCTTGCCCTGTACTATTTGCTTTTCTTCCATTCATGACATTTAACTGAAATTAAGTCATGTTCTTTTCATTACAGATCCTCAGACAATTTATGCTATTTCTATTTCTAATGAGGTGAAGAAAAAGGATTACCAGCAGTAAAAGAAATATTTCATTATCCGGGAGCTAAATACAACATATTTTCAATGGATACAGTGATTTACAGATCTCAGATTGCCTTTCTAAAGCAGCAAGAACATTCGGAAATGTCATGATGTCTACCTGCAAAATGTTGCCCTTAAGTTAGTTGAGGGTCAAGGTTTGAACAAGCTTTCTGACATTTTTCATTCGCACCTGGAAATTGGCCAGAAAGAGAAGTCCAAGGAATAAAGAAATACTTTACTCCTTTCTTACAGTTACACATTACTTATTCAGAACTCCAGGGCTGACCTCCATCTTTCAAAGGTTAACAGGTGTCTCCAGATTGGCCCCGATGACCTCTATCCAACACATTATTTCTTTCTCTAATCATTTTGCACTACGAGATAGAACTTTGCAGTGTAAGGAGTGCAAATTTGAAAAGATTGTTGTAAATCAAAGGGAATACCCCAGCCTGGCTTTACTCCCCATTCTTATTCTACAGCAAGTATATGAGACTACCATTAAAGCAAGTAATCCACAGAGAAAGCCTCTACACTTGCTTTAGGATTGGTAGATAGGATTAATTCAGCAAGGATGCCTGAAGGCAATGGCACATGGAGCTCTGAAGCCAGTCGTGAATTGGTTCCATAGTTCTATGATCCCAAGCATTAACAATGCCAGTCAGCTGAGGCAATTTTCTTTCAGCCCAGCTGTGGTCAACTAAAATTCTAGCAGGGCTAGAATTCTATAGATTTTGGAATATATTAGTTTCTCACTGGAAGGGACTACCTCCCAACCTCTGGCTCCTTCATCAACCATTACAGTTGCTAAATCACTGTAACACACACACACACACACACACACACACACACACACACTCCTTTCCATAGCCTTCAGGCAGTTTTGCAGTTAGTATACTGCAGCTCTTGCTTTTCTTTTCTTTTCTTCTTTTCTCTTTTCATCTATCATTAATGTTAAAATCTCACAACTGAATAGTTTTTGCCCACTAGATGTCATACATTTGTGTGATATCCCTGCTAAGATATGGATACAAAAATTTGAAGAGGTAACCATCATTTGATAAGCCTAACCTTGAACCAGAGGGAGGGGAAGCATGTGACAGCTGACAGGATGTTATCAATTGTAAAAAAAAAAAAATCTCACTGATGGGCAAAAAAGCATCAAGAGCCTGGTGCTTTGTACAGCAACTTGAAAAGAGGCACATTGCTCAAGATTCCATAGTGAAACAACCCTTTAGTATACTAGGGGAGAAGCCTAGAAACAAGTGGCTTTCCAGACGAAGATTTCTTATCTCACCAATTACCAGAAAGTGGGTAGTTTGTTTTGGATAAAATAAATCTTGTACATGCACCTAAAAAACGCCATACAAGACTGAATGGAACTCCTCTGTGAGATTAAAACAAATCAGTTTTCAAAGTTAGATCTGGCCTAGGATTAGATGTCAATTGAGCCTTTAATAACCTGAAGATTTAGGCTTCAATTATTTTGAAAACATCAACAAAAGAATAACGCTCTTGGTATTGCTCCAAGCATAATTAACTTTAGAAGTCAAGCAAAGTTTTATGCTTTTTAAAGATTTGGCTCAAACATATTGCCTCTTTATAGAATGATGAAATCCCAGTTTCCAAGTGAATCAGAAATGTATGGCAATTCCTGTGTGCCGGCGTACGTATGTGTGTGTTTCTTATTATTACTTTGAGAAGTAGGCTCTGAGCCTGATTATTCAGTTAAACAGTGAGCTCTGAGAATCGGTGATGTTCAAAGGTTTCCCCTTAGAGCAATCGCCTCAAGGAGGAGGGAGTTGGAGTTCCCTTGTCATGATGCTAGCAGCTGGATCAATGGTTAATTGTCATCCTGCTCTTCTCTCGGGGAAAGGCAACAGATTCTCTGGCTTGCTTGGAGTACCAAGTTTTGGTTTTGAACCAGCTGCAAGAAGGAAGAAAAGAGGAAAGGCAAAGTTAGGAAACAGGGTACTATTTGTAAATTAGCATGATAAGAAAGAGATACAGACGTTCCTTTGTAAAAATGCATGCATGAAATTGAATGCAAACAATCTATTTTGATTCACAGCTGTTTTCCAGGATAGGCCCATGTTTTGGAGACATACAAAGTTCTAGCTTTCTGGAGAAGTCTATAATGCTGGAAAAGGTGGGGAGGAAACCAGTAGTAAGGTGATTACAGGGTGACAGTGCACCATTGGAAAACCTGAAAGACATGCTGTGAAAAAGATTGTCATGGAGAAAATCATCTATATGGTTACTAAAACTTAATGCTAATTTGATAGCACATAATCATTATCCTAAAATTATTCTCATTAAGTGTTGTACCCTATGACTCATGCCGAATGTATCTTTTCTTATGTACACCGAGAGAGTATGCACCAAGACA
>JANHFM010008818.1:121255-137066 GCA_032468115.1 Grayia smithii
AGACAAATTCCTTGTGTGTCCAATCACACTTGGCCAATAAAGAATTGTATTGTATTGTATTGTATTGTATTGTATTGACCCCAACAATCTGGCTCCTTATTTTACCAACCTCGGAAGGATGGAAGGCTGAGTCAACCTTGAGCAGTGAGAATCAAACTGCTGGCAGAAGTAGCCTACAGTACTGCATTCTATCTAACCACTGACACCAAGAGCCACCATGGCTCTTTTAATATTATATTTAGCTTCCTGCATTTAATTAACTTGAATAATTCTGCATTTATTTAGAGAAATCAAAACAATTAAAGTCTCTTATTTTACTAGTTTACTTGAGAAGTTCATATAGCAGTCCCTGTAGCTTGTTTGGGAAGTTATAAATGAAAATAGAATTTATTCAAACTACCATGTATGTTCAGCTGATCTATTGTCACAAATAGAAAGCCACACATTAAGAGGAATTTTGGCATATTCTATAATTCAGTTTCCTCCCATCTGTGTAGTCTGTACAGTGATAAAGTTCTTTTCCAATGTTTCAAAAGTCTGCCAACTATTTCTAATAAAAAATAAGGAAGTAATGTTCACATAATTGTAAAATTGAATCCTTTCTTCTTTTGAGGAGTATAATTCAATATTATTTGATTATTTGGACACTTCTGCTCTCTTAGGAAGGCCTAAGGTTCAACCCTTCACATATTAAAACACAACTGTTTAAGGAATCCTGTAACTGACTAATCTGAATCCCATCTTTATTTAACTTTTGTAGAAAGGCCACTCATGTGGTGTGCATTACATCTGGCTTACTTTTTAATGATAAATTTTATCTTAGCTTTGTTTCGGAGGATTTTTTCCAATCTTGGAATGCCAAAAGTGGATGGGCGACGGAATGGCACTCCCTCAGGAAGGCCTTCAACGTAAAAATCTTCAGGATAAGATTCAAAAAGCGCAAAAGGAACTTTAAGAGGTTCTGTCAGTCCAAGAGCTTCCCCTAGAATAAAATAACGTGTATGAGTGATTTGTTTTTCATTTAATAGGTTTTTCACGTTTGTTTGGTAGGTTTGAGCCAAAATGGGTGAATCAAGGAATGTTTCATGAAGCAATTTCATAATTGTTTGAGCTAAGAGCAGGATATTAATGCTTGAATTAAGGATATGATTCATCCACCACGAAGTATTTCTATTCCAATCTCAAGGTAGGCACATTGCACATAGGCAAAATATATTTACATATGTACTTTTTAAAACTGCAGCTATAATTTTGAAATAAGACAATTTGTAGCAATAGGCATTCTGGGAATCAAAATGTCTTTTTTTTATTTCAGAAGATTGCTAATGTTAGCATGTTATTAAGGAATTAATCTTCTTTATGGATTACAGTCAGTGGACCCTTATATCACACTAAAGTTAGGAAGCTTTAAAGTGCTGTAATACAAACGGCTGTAGTGTTTCTGCATGCAGGCTGCAGTGTATGGGCTCCGTTTCAAGACTGAGCCATTTAAGTATAATGTTTTGGTCTTTTGTTCCTTTTCTTTTTCTGATCATTTTTTTTTCTTCTATTCATTTAAGCAAATAAAATTTTAAAAAAGTAATGTTTTAAGTAGTAAATATAAGTGGAAAGAAATGAGTATTATCTAATTAGAGTTCTCATGTGCAATGTGAAGTGATATAGCCAAATGCAGATTTAATTCTTTGAGAATCAGGCTGCAGAATTATGAATGTATTTAATCATTGTGTGGTTAGACTAGATGGAATAAGAGGCAGAGCATTCTTAGCAATAGAGAACTCCTTCGACAGAGCTTATTCAATTTTATTTTCTACATCATTAAGTTCATTTTTTCAGCCAAACATTTCAGAAAATGGGAATTCAATTGCATACATAGTTGATGCCTTACTGAATTTAGTTATTTTCCTAATAAAATTTTCTAAAGTGCTAACCATATTACATTTAATAAGATAAATAGCACTTACCACATTTTTCATTAAAAAGATTTTCAACTTTCAGTTTCAAATCAGTAATCTTGGCATTCCAGGCCTCTGTCAAAATATAATGGAAATTATTTCATTCAATCCTTATATATTTTTGTTTCCCTAATCACTCAGATGGACTTCTTCAAAACAAGTTTCTGATAGATTCCACAACATATAATATGCAATAAAATTACACTATTTATTACTGTTGTTCCCTCATTGATTTAACATTTTGGCTACAAACCTTGCAATGTCAAAGGTTTACTACCAAACAAAAAAACCATCTAATTTACTTAGTGCAAACCAGAATGGATAACTGAAGATATATAGAATGTATTAATGCACAACCTAGTAGACATGTAAATATCCCATCTTCTAATTAACAATTCTAATAAAATTAAGAATCTTAATTTAACATAAAAGAACATTTCCTTATGAACTTACCAAAAGAAAACTCTCTTCCTCTTGGCTTAAAGCCTGTATTGGATCCATTGGTTTGAGGATTAGTTCTAACCTCTGAGGTTGATACCCTATTAGCAGGACCTATACAGTATATTGAAACATCATAAATACATTTCATTTTAGAACAAGCTTTAAGTTTTAATTTCATGGTGCTTATCCTGAATATGCAGTCAAAATTTCTGGTGTTTTGCTAAAAAGCTAGTCTGCATAGCACACCTTCATCTGAGAATGTAAAAGACACACCGCAAGAGGCAATCTATCCAAAACTATTCTCAAGTAGTTGCAATTGAATAATAAGGTATATATTTAAAAAGCAAAAACAGACAGCTATCTAAATAATTCCTTTTAAGGCTCCAATTCATGCAAGCTGATTGATGGCATGATGGGAAAAGAAAATACATGTTTTGGTTCCTTAACCTTTCTTAAGGCTTTCTCCAAAGGTCACTGTCCAAGGAGCCAGAAATACAATTCCCAGTTTAAAAGTATTTCAGTAAGCCACTATTCCAATCAGTGGTGTGTTTCACTTACCTTTGCTACTGGTTTGCGTGTGCGCGCAGCGTATTTAATAACATTTGAGCAGGTGGGCAGAGCCTCCTGCCACCGCTGCTACCGGTTCACCCGAACCAGGGTGAACCGATAGCAACCCACCACTGATTTCAATATACATATGGGGAAATTAAGAACTATATAGAAAACTCTCTTGATAGGGTAAGATTCAGCAAGATTTGGAAACTGCTCTCCAAGAGAAGGCAAAACATGTCAATCTTCTTGCAAACTTTTGGTTTTCAAAATTTATAGTAAAGAACATGCAACCTATGAATTCTGAGTCCAGGTTCAAACAAAGTTATTTGTTTTAAGTAGTGATATTCAGAACATTTGATTATTAAAATGTGAAGTTTCAGACTTGAAATGGGTCATTTCAAATTCTTCAAGATCATCACAGAACACTGGTTCCAAGAATGGGTTTTTTTTTCAAAGTTTCAACAAAACACCCAGGCCATTTTGAGCTGTGTTCTGATAAAAATGTCCAAGTGGACTTATTTCCTACATGATCTAAAACAGTTATCCCGAAGGGGAAATAATTGGCGAATTTCATACCTTCATCTACAGTAACTTCAATCTCTGGAACTTTAGAGTTGCTTACAGGACTTCGTGTAGCGTTTGAGCTGCTGGGACTCTGAGATCCTACAGGGACGTTTACTATTTGTATAGATTAAAAAGCATTAGTTTTTGCATGATTTAGGCAGCTATATATGAAAACTGTTTAACATCATTAATAAAATATGAATATGTTACATTTCTGCCAGCAGATTTAATAGGTGGAGAAACATTCCTCTTTTTGCATAGCATAAAACTAAATGGCTTTTGTCCTTCCCAACAAAGAGTTTACCATTAAGCTGCATTTTATGAGGACCTAGACAGGGGGCACAAAGGGAGATATAGCAGTGAGATGAATGGAAGCAAAGCATTATTCAAGGGGGGCTTAAATAAAATAAAATTCTTTAAGTCTACTGGGGAAAAAAAGAAGTAACTTGTTTTTTATTTCTACAACCAATTATATTTTGCCACTAAATGATGAAACAAAATGTTCTTTCCTAACTAAGCTTTTGTATTTGGGTTGTTTTCTTGATCATAGAAGAAAACATGTTCATCTTATTCCAATGGTCTTTCTACTAGAACAGGGGTGTCAAACTCAATTTCATTGAGGGCCGCATCAGGGCTATGGTTGACCTCAGGGGACAGGGTGGACATGGCTGACTGGGTGGGTTTGGCCAGCTTGATGCCACTCACTGGGCGTGGCCGACTGGGTAGGTGTGGCCAGTTTGACTCCACTCCCCAAACTGCTGGCATATTTCCTCCTCGAATTGGGTAGATCAGGATGAAGCCACGCTGGCCCGAAGTTTCCTCTTTGCATTGAGTAAACTGGGCTGAAGCCATGCTGGCCCGAAGTTTTCTCTTCGCATTGGGTAGGCCAGGCCGAAGCCACAGAAGCTGACACCTTACATTTTCCAGGATGGCCCCGTGGGCTGGATCCGACCAATGTCATGGGCCAGATCCGGCCCGCATGCCTTGTGTTGGACACCCCTGTACTAGAACAGGAGGGACACACTTTGAAAAACATTTCTTCCATGGAGCGTCCCTCAATGGATGCATCTCAATTAACCAGCATCCTAAAACCACAGAAAGAAGTAGTACTCATACAAAACAGTGGGGGGTTTTGATGCTCTCCAAGCTTGGTTGTTTTCTTGCAAATGTTTCATTGCAAAATTAGGTAACATCATCAAATCAATGCTAATCCAAAATCTGAATTTAAATAGGAAACTTTGTAGGAAAGAGAATACATATGATTCAACAGCCACCACAAATTTCAGCAGCACTGCTTTCAAAAGTCCAATGTATGATGCAATAAATTAAGACAATAAAAGCCTCTTTCTTTGCACTTATTTTTAAAATGCGTATATCCTCTTTCAACACCAGATTTTTCCATTTTCTCGTATTTCAGCTTCTTAGTCACTTACCTGAAGTGTTCACTTTTGAAGCCAATTCTGGAGGCAAGTATGAGGTAACAAGCTCTGGCCTACAAATCAGAGAGTTTATTTTTACTAAAGCATTCTCACAATCATTCAAGTTACATAAGTTATCTGTCTATGGGGTTACTGTAGGGAATAATGTTTGGGGACATTTTGCAAGGAAAATGGATTGGAAGGAAATGATCTCTTTTGTTAGGATTAAGAAGCAATTAGTCAACACTTCATAAACTATCACCTACTGTACCCATTTTAAATAGTAGAAATGTACATAGTGCCCCAGCAGAGCCAGAGCTAGATAACTGAGCCAGATAATTGAGAATTCATCTAATTCTAATTGGTGAAATTAGAACATAACCATTGTTAATCTTGATCCCATTAGGAGTGTATTATGTCTTTCATTCCTATTCACACATTTGAAATGAATAATTGATAATAATCAAAAGTGCTTTTGGCATCTGTTGTGCTAATGGGAAAGCTTTCTAAAGACTACTGTGCCTCATTCAAAATGCATATTCTAATGTCCCCAAGTGTTTTAGCCTCAGAGATTCATCAAACCATTTAAAAATCATACTATCTCTATTGATAACATGGGCTAAGATCACAACTAAACGGATGTCTTGTTAAATTAAGAAACCTACCAGAGACAGCACAATAAAAATGAAATCCAAGAAATAATACCAAATAACAAACCCATTAAAAAGTAACTATCCACGTACTTCTTTACAATGAATTTAATTTTTCCACTGCCCCGCACAATCCTTTCCAGGCGTGGGATTCCAAACCAGGTTGGGCTTCGAAAGGGGATCCCTTCAGGCAAACCTTCTACGTATAGATGATCAGGATTTGACTCGAAGACAGGATAAGGAACTTTCACTGCTTCACTGAGACCCAGAGCTTGTGCTGCAAAGGAGGCAAGAACTTGATTTGGATGAAACTCATGGATCAAACTGGCCCATGTTCCTCCCCAACCTCCTCACTGTCCGACTTTGGTGCCAGCTCCACAGGCTGCCAGCGGACCACAACACTGTCATAGAAATGGTGTTTAAAGATAAAACTCACCCACCAAAGGCACAGACATTTACCGGTACTCAATCTTTCTAAGGCTACTTAGAAAGTTAATTAACAGTTAATTAAGTTCAGGTTTTTGTTTGTTATTTTATTGGTTTTGTATACATTCCAAATATACAAAATCTTGAAAACACTAAACTTTCCTTTAGTCAAATGAAAGGGCTTTTTAAAACTTTGCTGAACCTCTCAATAAAAAAATATGTTCTGGTCAGTCATCCTTTTAAAGCAGGAATGACCATTCCAATCCCAAGAGTGTCTTTTCAGAATGTCTTATACAGACATTAATCCAATATAAATTTCATTTTAGCATGGCAAGACAACTCAATTACGAATCTCCTTCTCTGCTAGCATGACTAATTTCCTTGCCACTGCCTCAGAGAGAATAAAAATGGTATAAAGACATAGTTCTCCAAGTGAATTTGAAGCACTTACACCACTCTATTTGTATCTCCCTGTCTTTTCCCACTTTTTTCATGACAAAATCAGATCAAGCTATTAAAAAGTCTACTGGGATTAATGGTGATCTAAATCCAAAAAAAGATCAAGGTAAGGCATCACAATTCTTTTAGAGATACAGCAATATGCAATACTCTTTATATATTACATTTCTCATTAAATAATCCATTAACATTATTTTATAGGAGTTCTAGAAACGTTGGCATGTACAGTTTCACTCACGCCCTTTCCAAAACAAACAATTAATCAGAACACATTATGAATACAGTTTATAGTTTATTCTGTATGTTTATGTGAAACATCAGTACTACCTAGCAAACAAATGTTTCACCTACCAAATTTCATATTAAATATTTCTTCTACTTGTTTCCTCAATTTTGTGATTCTGACATTCCAATCTTCTTTGACTGGAATTAAAAAAAATACAACAAATATAGATTGCACTTTAATAATAAGATACAATGATATTTAATAGATGTACATTCTATTTCCATCAAAGCTTAGTTACAAAAAATATCTGTCATTTACTGATTATTAGATCTTATTGTCTCATAAATATTATTTCCCCATCTATAATTATCTTGGGCCAGGCAGTCATTCACATCAGATTTGGAGTATTGTGATTTATAATAAATTTTTAGATGATGGTTTTGTTGCAGAGACCAAAAAGCAATAATAAGTGTGCTTGAAAATTCAGGCTAAGGTCTAAGTTATGATTAGGCCCAATCTTTCCTTGGCATGCCATCTGCAGTAGTGGCCAAAATTGTGGAAACCTTTTGGGAAATGTATATTTTTGAGGTTTGATGGCTAATAACACCACTTTTTTTTTTAAGAGTAGTACCATAAAATTATGTATCAATGGAAAGATAATTTAATCAAGAATGTAATACTTTTCAACCTTGTTTGGAGATAAAACTGGCTTTTTTCTTGGAATTCTAAATTTTAGGCCAAATTCCTGCCGAACAGTCCTTGCACTCAACTTCACATTGCATTGTGCCATTTCATCTTGTATACACCCAGATTATTTTCTTCTGTCACGTAGGCACAGTTGCTTAATTCTTCTATCACCACTTACTGTTGTGCACCTTTTCCTGTCTTTACCAGTGTGGTTTTGTAGTGATTGAGTCTCCTTATACCTCTTCAAAAACTTAGAAATGCCACCTTTGGTTAAGTTTCCATCAATTTTTCTTCTAATTTCTTTATAACTGTACCCTTGTTCATTTCATAATACTATTTTACATCGCTCTCTGGGCGACTGGTCAACTGTTTGCACCATTACTTTAATTTTATTATGTTTTACAAGCTCATTAAATGAAAGAACACAAAAAAACCCAAACAACTTGATACTGCTCACATAACACATGGACTAATGTCCTCCTCTCAGCTTCAATACATAAAATCAATAACTGAATCCTACCCGATTGGCTCATTGTCAAAACAAGATGACATCTGATTGGCTTTCTAAACACTCATGCTCATTGGCTACAATCAGATGAAGGAAAGCTACCTGATATCAACCTAAGCAAGTTGTACTTCCTTTTTCTGGTTATTTGGCTGTAACTTTACATAGAATATAGATAATTGAACAAACTTTGTTGCATTACATTCTTGATTAAATTATCTTTCCATTGATACATAATTTTATGCTACTACTCCCAAAAAAGTAGTGTTATTAGGCATCAAACCTTAAAAGTACACTTTTCCCAAAAGGTTTCCACAATTTTGGCCACTACTGTAATTAATCCTACATATACAGCAACATATCTGGATTGATTTAACTTTATCAGGATGGGTCCAATATTTTCAGATGTGCAAAGCTAAAATATTCAGATGTGTTTAGATCTCATCTTTAGCTGCAACAACAGAGACAATGCACTTACTTCCTCAACTTCAAAATACAGATTTAGTACCCTAAACTAGTCAATAATCTAACTTTGTTTATATGATAAAAAAGTCTTGAATAATGAAAGATCATCTATAAGTTTATGATCACAGAATTTTAAACTGGATTACTTAGGCAAAACATTTTTAATAGTTCCTATTACTAATTGAATCAATTGTCCCTTTTAAAAATCTAGACTGTAATTATTAAAAAATAAAGCTAGTTCTCAAATTCTATTAAAAATAATGAATAGCTTGTCTTAGAATTTGCATTAGACCATGTCTTTTTAAATTGAAGAGTAAAATGAGACCAACTGTCACTTCAGCCCATAAGAGGTTACTAACTCAGTTTATTCCTGGTTTCATTTTCCCACTATGATAAATATGCCGGCCAGAGTCCGAAACCAGTTAGTAACATGCTTCCAATTAAAAGAATAATGAGTCAGAGGTGAAGAAGCTATGGTAGAGGAGGGGAACCTATGGCTTGCTAGATGTCACAATTTTAAGTCCAAGTTGCCCCCAACTGGCATGACCAGAGATATTTGGAAGATTGCAAATTTTATATGGTAATCATTATCAAATCTTTCTCTTTCAAATCTCAGTAGGTAAGTAAAAACAAAGAAGAATATCAAGCTATCTCAGAAAGAAAAGAAATGAAGTTCTATACTCTATCTTTAGATATAAAATGGGAAGAAAAAAAAAGAAAGGCACCTCTATCTGAAGGGGGGAAAGGTGTTCCTATCATCTTAAGAAACACTTATCTTACCTGGCATGTTTGTTCTTGGTTGAGTAACTTCTGTGGAAGTGACTGTGAGTAGTTCCGGCCTAGAATTTAAAAAATATAGACAATGATTCTATGGTACTTATCCTTCAAATATTTGGGGTTTCTTTTCTGAATTATGTATTATGAAAATTATTTTGAAACAACTCCATTTTAGCAGCTCAAAATGCAAAATAGGACAGAGTCTCCTCATTAATTTTAAATGCATTTAAAACATATAAACCTTATTTGTTTTACTCATCAAGACTACACAAACAATTGTTTTATAATCTTACATTGTTACAATTCATAAACTGATTTTCAACTGGAGTCCCCAACTTTCACACAAGGGATGCACATGCATTTACCAGAAGAAGATAGGGGGTTTTCTTTTAGCTCAGTATGTCATTTTTATCTTGTTAGGCAAAACCTACATACAATTTTACTTTCTAAAAACATTTCTGGGATGTACACAAGAATAAAGGTTGGAATAAAGGTAAGCTCTGATGCTTTCAATATGGTGACTTGCTTTATTTTAAATTAAAAGAATCTGAAGAAAGACCTGAAATATGCAACAGTTCATAAAGCATTCAACTTGAAACTTGCACAAGTTAAACTAAGAAAGAAAAAGCCAACCAGTTTCTCTAATATGACCTTAATCATATATCCACCATTTTCAAAGAGAACATTAGGAATTGCTTTGAAGTACTAAACGTAATTGAAAGAAAGCCAGAGGAATAGTGGAATGAACTTAAAGACATTAAAGAGAAATGTGAAAAGATGCTGCCAAATATGAAGAAACAGAAGAAAGCAAACTGGGTGTGCTTTCCAAAGCACTTGGTAATGGTACAGCAGCCAGAAAGTCTTGGAAGAGATGCTGTGATGCAGTGGTGAAATCCAATTTTTTTTTACTACTGGTTCTACGGGCATAGCTTGGTGGGCATGGTGTGGTTTGATGGGCATGGCAGGGAAAAGATACTGCAAAATCTCCATTCCCACCCACTCCAGGGGAAGGATACTATAAAATCTCCATTCCCACCGCACTCAAGGGGAAGTATATTGCAGAATCTCCATTCCCACTCCGCTCTGGGGCCAGCCAGAGGTGATATTTGCCAGTTCTCCAAACTACTCAAAATTTCTGCTACCGGTTCTCCAGAACCTGTCAGAACCTACTGGATTTCACCCCTGCTGTGATGCATCGAAACACTATTCTCTGAAATACTCTTTACAAAGTTGGGCTTTGAAGAGGCAGGATCAGAAAAGTATTGACACTTTTGAATTTTGGTGCCAGAGAAGATTTCTGAGAATATTGTGGACAGCCAAGACAACAAAACAAAACAAAAAATGGATCATCAAATCAATCAGCCCAGAATTCTTGCTTGAAGCACAGATGACCAGATTCAACATAACCTAGTTTTTACATATATGTGTGTATATATTTTGGAAACCATTATTTAAACTTCATGACACATAAAAAAAGAAAAGCCTTGAGAATGGCATCATTCATTGTAATTTTAAAACATACAAGCCTACCAGAAATAAATTCCATTCAATTATTTTATTCCCTTAATATATATTATATTGCTTAAAATTGGATTGTTTTTTATCTTGCAAATGTAATGAGAACATATTGAAATGCACAGGTTATTGGTCTTACTTTTTTATTACAAACTTTATCCTATTCCCCACTTGAAGAATTTTCTCCAGCCGAGGGATTCCATACCAAGAGGGACTCCGAAATGGAATATTCTCTGGCAAACCTTCCACATAAAGATCAGTGGGATGCGCTTCAAATTTCTGGTAAGGTACGGCTTTTGGTTCAGTGCTTCCCAAGGCCTCAGCTATTAAAAAACATAGCAACACAAAACCCTCATATTCTATGCAAGAACAAGACATAAACTACAAATGTCCTGATTTATAAAACAGCATCTCAGAAACAGGTGAAACTTATACAGTGGCACCTTGGTACTTATCATTAATTGTTCCCGAGAGGTAACAAGTACTAAAAAGGAAGAGTACCAAACAAACTCCATGATTTACCATGTGATCCTTTGTTTTGGCCAAGAAGGATTTCTTATTTGTCCCTTTTCCTATGTCAGCGACCTTCCCAGCATGGCTGAGCTCCTCTCTGCTCTTTGCCTTTGTCACCTGCTTCCTTTTGTAGTAACCTTCCCAGCATGGCCTATTTCCTGTCCACCCTCTGCAGCTGTCCCCCACTTCCTTTTGCAGTGCATTGAGTACCAAACAAGCAATGAATATTGGGATAACATTTTTGGGTCAAATTGTGTTGAGTACTAAATTCGACAAGTTTTAAAGCAAGTTTTAAAGCATTAGATTATTTATTGTTGTTTTTAAAATCTGTGAGCCGCCCCGAGTCCTTTGGGAGAAGGGCGGCATATAAATGCAATAAAATACATACATACATACATACATACATACATACATACATAAATAAATAAATAAATACTGAGGTACCACTGTACTTGATGCTAATTTTTTTTACACTGCTTCTCTCATAAAAATGATCTTTCCTTTCTCCTTTACAGGGCAGAATTCCCATAGTAAAGTAATACACTAATTTGTAATTTTAAAATAATTAATTGATCGATAATTATAATTAGATTTAGAAATCACCTGATTCCAAGATTCTGGATGCTTTACAGTACATAAAATCAAGTAGACGGAGTAGTTGTCCACCTGTTTCAGAAATAATTATAAGAGACTACCATCCCAGTACAGACAGAAGAGTTATGCCCAAACTGGTAGATTTTTTTTCAGATATTGTAAAGAGGTTACAAACACACAGACACCATGAATTGCTACCAAGTGTACTTACCAAATTTTCTGCAGAATAACTGATCTACCATTTTCCTTAGTTTTGTAATTCTAGCATACCATTCTTCTTTCACTATAATCAATGGTGAAAACAATGATTTTACTAAAACAGTTAACATTCCAAAGGCAATTCCTTATTTTCTAAGAAAATTCCATTTCACTTTGCCAGCCTTTCCATCTTGAAGGATGAATAATTTTGGTAGAGGAAAAGGCCAGAGAAAGATGCTTTTTATAAATGCATTTTTAAGCAATACCTATCAAGGATAGTGCAACTATAATAAGGGACAAAACAACGAATAAGGGCAAATATTGCAGCTTTTCTAAGTACCAGATAGCTAGTCATGTGACAAGGGTCAAAAAGGAGAACCAGAAAATGCACCTCTAATCTCAGAGTAGCTATTACAGTCTAAATATCTAATTCAGCAGAAAACAAGCCTATTTACATTTCAGCTCTTTTAATATTTACAACATATCGGTAAGTATCCACAATGTACATGGAGAAATGTACATTCTGTATGTATGTATGTATGTATGTATGTATGTATGTACATGTGAGTAAAAAAGAGAATGCATACATACACTGCAAACTTGGCATATGTACAAAAGGTGGAGCACGTGCCATAGTATCATGACATAAGTTGTCATTTTTGCAGCACTGTGGCTAGGAAGAGATGCCCACGACTGATAAAAACATGGTCTTAAACTTATTCAAACCAATGATCCAAGTACTCCATTTTTTTTAGTTGGTATAATTTCAATTTCACTAACTGCAAATGCTAGGAATAAAAAGATACTGTGTGCAATAATTCATTTATGTTTATTTATGAAAAGTTCTCTAAAAACAGGTTATAGTTCTTTCAAAGCAATGAAATTAATTTGGGCTGATTTTTGGTGGGCAGGGTCAATCCACTAGAGATAAGTCAGATTGTATAACTGTTTCTGTTCAGCTAAGCATCTTTAAATGCAATTGTTAATAGATAATTTCTATAACAAATGTTTTGCATCTACATTTTTATTAGTGACTTATTTACTGAAATGATTTATTTACTATATTTTAATGAATCTTTCAAAACAGTTTATGAAAAATCTTAAAAAGGTACACATCAAAGAAACTTTTAAAAAATTACAAATCTAAAATTGATGATTATTGACATAAAGCAAATTTAAAGGCTTGAGAATGTAAGAAAGCATCTTTGCCTAGCTCTCCACACAAAACTTATCCATTAAGGTAAGTGTCAGTGGCCTTCTCCAGATGAATTCCAAGCTCAGGTTTTTACAACCATGGATACATTGTCCAATGTTGACCATCAATTTCCATCAAAAAATGTGCACAATTCTACATCAAATGTAGCCACAACTGGAGTGCACACACTTACCTCCTGTAACTGGTTTGTCTAATGGTAAATCTTCTCGTGTTGAATTTAGCAGCTCATGCCTGCAAACATTCAAACAAAGTATGTATTTCAGCAATCAACATTCCACTCTGATTACCAACTTTAGCCCATAGCAAATATTGTTTTGCTTGTTATATACCTCTACTCATTCACACGAACAGAGAAATTAAACAAGAATATGTTTTACAATGTGAGAAGACCTAATTATAGCAGAGATTTATAAACCTAAATTAAGACCATCATTCAACAGGAAAATACACTACGCAGGAATGTGATAAACCAAGTTTGGCTTGAGAAGATGGTACACTGAACTTACCATAAAAGGTTAATTTTCTAAGCAGAGAGAGGATATCTGGTAGTGGGCATCTTCTCCCACACATCTTGGAGGCAGGGCTTAGATTTCTTCTAATCCTACTTTCCAGTGGGAAAGGATAAGCTATTTCCCAGTTTCAGAATAAGCCAGAAAAAGACGCAAAGATAAAATACTTGAGAAAATTAGGAATAAAGAGGCAGATATAGATGGGGGGGCAGGGGGAGCTGAAACTTTTCTGCCGTAATCATTAGGTGTGAGCCTTGTCTCCGCTACAAACTACAGACTTTCACAGTAAATCCAAGGATTGTGCCTACAAAGGCAGGGCATCCAATAGAACAGTGGTTTTCATAGTGTGGTCTACAGACACCTGGGGGGGGGGGGGGTCCCCCAGGCACTTTCAAGGGGTTCCCAATGTCAAAACATTTTCACAATCACACTGAGACACTTTTTGTCTTTTTCACTTTCGTTCTCTCATGAACATACAGGGGATTAACACAAAAGGGCTAACTTCTGTCTCCACCTGGGCTTCTGTTCTCTGGCTCTAGCAATTAACTCTACTCGTCCTAAGCATAGAAAACTCAGGCTCCCGTGTCTTCTTAATGGACAGTTGTCACCTGGAGGCAGCACAGTCAGTTTAGCCATTTGAAAGCAACTCTGATTGAAAGACTGACATTTCGAGAAAATATCTGCCAAATGCTCAGGGGTGAATAACTATAATTTTGGCAGTCATTCTTTCAAATAAAAATGTTCTAGGAAAAAAGCGGTTCAGTTTGCAATTTAATTACCTAAGTGTTTTTCCTTGAGCAAACATCATACTTCAGCATGTAGCAGGAGTGCTTTATCTATACTTTCAATTTCAACACATAGAGCAGTGGTCCCCAACCTTTGCAGCTTGGCGGTCTGGCTGGGGTGGGGGAGAGGGGAACTGGGCCACAGGAGTGGCAGGCCAGTGTGCACACATGCAGCTCAACGTGTACAGCCGGCCAGCACTTGCACAAGTTGAGCTATATGTGCATGTGTACATACCCTGGGCCACTGCTTGTGCAAGTCAAGCTGCGTGCATGAATGTGCATGCTGACCTGCCGTTTGTGCAGCCCAGTTCCGAATAGGGGACCCTGACATATAGAGCATTAAAAAGATGTCTATAGTTATTTACACCTTAGCATTTGGCAGATATTTTCTCGAAATGTCAGTCTTTCAATCAAAGTTGCTTTCAAGTGGATAAACTGACTGTCCTGCCTCCAGGTGACAACTGTGCATTAAGAAGGCATGGGAGTCTGAGTTTTCTATGCTTAAGACAAATAGAGTTAATTGCTAGAGCCAGAGAACAGAAGCCCAGTCATGGATGTTAGTGGTGAGGCAGTTCTTGCTGCCTTATTAGAATTGCACTGGAATATCTCTAGCTTGACCACTACAAGCTTGGAGGTATTTCCACTATCTTTATTTTTTGTGGCCCCAAGACTAGGGCCACCAGAAAGGTATCTAGTAAAGGGATGGACTTGAAAGCTTAAAAGCAAGGCAGGAGTGCCCCTTATTCCCCCAGGGACCTTCCATTCCAGTTTGAAAAGTTTGTTAAATATCTCAGGAAATGGAAGACACATGATGGGGATGCAAGCCATCAGGAACCCCTCTGCTATCAGTGGGTTCACCAGAAGATCTACAGGACCAGAGGGCTCTGTTTTCTACAGGCAAGAGTCCTGTAGACTTTCCTGAATACTTGTAGAAAACTTGCTTTCAAAAAATCCTGGTGGACTCAGGCACTGGCTTTAAGTTCTCCTTCTTACCTAGGGACAATTTTTCTTCCTCTTCTCTATAGAAAAATGGTCCAATAATGGAGGGGAAGAAGGGACTCGGGGTGTTGAGTATCCAGGACCTAATCTTCCACCCCATGTAGTATCTGGGCCAACAAACTCCAAAGAGAACCAATGACAACTCCACTGGCAGTTGTAAACAACACATGGTTTGGTAACTGCAATACTGGTCATGTTTCCCTGAAGGGAATGTGGCAGTGAGTTGAAGGGCAGTCCCTTCTTTGGCTGCAATTATCAGAGAAATTCTCTACTGTCCATGGATAGGAATTTCCATTTGTGAGCTGTTAGTCATGAGAGCCAACTAGGCTTTTTAACAAAGGAAAATAAAGGAGAAAGTAA
>JANHFM010008818.1:148436-159958 GCA_032468115.1 Grayia smithii
TGCCTGCAATTAGTGCAAGTTCGAATCTCACCAGGCTCAAGGTTGACTCAGCCTTCCATCCTTTCAAGGTAGATAAATTGAGGACCCAGACTGTTGGGGGCAATAAGCTGACTTTGTAAAAATGCCGCTGGGGGAGGGGAGGGGCAGGCATATACAAGGAATGAAGGTATTGCTAAGCACATTGATTTGTGCTTGAAATTGTAAGCCGCCCAAGTCTCCGGAGAAGGGCGGGATATAAGTTGGAATAAAATAAAAAAAAAAGAAATAAGCAACACAACCCTAAAAGAGCAGAGAAGGCTCCTTCAACATTCAAAATAAATATATTTATAGATATAAATACTGGCTTATTCAGTAACATTATCTTGGGATCAGTCCAAAACAGTATTACTTTCAGATTCTATTTTACAATGCACAAAAGAGTCATGAACCAGAGTAATTTGACAATATAATATGATCTTAAAATCTAAACAGAGAGTTAAATCTAACGACATGCTTAATGCTTCATAAAACTGTTGAGCAGTATGTTGATTCAAAAAATATTTCCATAATAGAAATGTTCCTATGAACTACAATTTGTAGCCCACCAATTCAGTTTTTATTAAACAAGAATCCTTAATATTATGGCATTGAAACCAACTGGAAAGTTTGGCAAGCACAGACACATTCTCAGTAGCAACAGCAACAATCCCTTTTCAGAAATAAGGTCTTTAAATTTGAAAGAGAAAATCTGTTCAATAAAATTCGTATTAGCAAGCATCACGCAACTAAATAACTTTTTATACTTTTTTTCACATTCCATTGCACCGAATCTTGCAATGCTAGTTCCAAATATTGAAATAATTGAAATAAGTCAGGCTTAATCATAAAATTTAATTATAATTGTAAATTAATTACAAACACATATCTCACTTTTCATTGCCACCTTTTTAAAAAAATCACATATCTGCCTTCATACTTTCCAGATCTTCAGTTATGTAGCAGCACTATTGCCCACTCAGTAGGAAAAAGATAAATAAAATCCACCAAAGTTGATGGAGAAGACAAATTGGATGGAGGAAACAAACTATCAAATCTTTCCAAATAGCTTTTATAGTTTACTGGAACATGGAAGAAGGGGGAAAGGGAGATTATATTGAAAATATTTCTCAATAGTTTTCCACAATAAACATGCAGGATCACAATTCCAGGGGAGGACAATAAATACACAACTATGTGGAATATGAAAAAAGAATGCAAGACACAGACACAATGGATATGTTTGCACTGTGCTCTTTTAATTTTCGAAACACCTTACCAGAGTTTATTTTTTAAAATATACATATTTCTAACCTTCTACTGGTAATTCCACATCTGTTCCTTCACTGCAATCGGAACCCTGGTTGCTCCCTTTAGACAAATATAAACATACCATCATAAAAAAGTGGAGGATGCTAATCAACACTTGTAATTCCAGAATTAGTTTCTTAAATAAAAGGCTGAGTAGAAGTTTTATGGCACATTGGCATCCAGCCTCCAGCAGGATCACTGCGAACAGAAATCTATGGAAAAAGTCAATCCAAAACAAAAATCCAAAAGTACAGTATTTAGGTCACTGATAATTTGGAAGAGTTCCCTTCACATAATCCAGATAGTATAGATTTTAAAAAGAACTGGGTAATGGATGAAAGCGTGTAGCTGGGAAAATATACACATTTTCCCCATTATATTCAACAGATTTCCTTTGTATTACTGAATTGCTAACCCTCCTAATTTGCCAATATGAAGGGTTAGAATATATGTAAAACAGAAAGGTGTGCAAAAAAGGCATATAAAAAGGTCTCTTTATTTCTCACAAATGGAAAAAGGAGGAAGCAGCTATAAGCAGAAACAACGTATCTGAATGAATCCAAAATAGGAAAGTAATGAGGGGGAGAAATCACTAGTCAGTATAATTCAGGCCATGGATCTGAAATCAAACTTAGACGAACAGTGTTCCTGGCAAGCAGGATATGATTTTGTAGCATTAATGTTGTGAGCAATAGTACCATGATAATGAACAAGTGAATTGCTATACCTGTGTAAGACTTTGCCATGGCGATTTTCTCATCAATCGCCGAAGTTTCTGAAGGACCTGCTTTGTAAATAAAGACAGCCATAAAAAATCACTAAGATTTTTCCATTTCCATTATGAGAGCATGCTGAGCTGAATCAAACAATTACGGGGAAAAGAATAGTTATACTGGGAGAGAGGTTTTGAACAATATTTAAACCACTATTAATGGTTAGCATGAACAAATTCCAAATGCATCTACAGTCTTCTCCCTCTAAATGTTATTTGTATAAAACACAATCCCGCCCACGTGTTTTGTGATATACTTTCAAGTTGCAATGAATTGCGCGGTTTGACATGAGAAGTCAAGAATTTTCTGTAATCCAGATTTTCCTTTCAACAATTCATAGATAGATGAGCCACTTTCTATACAGATTTCTGCAGCACTCTCTAAATGGGGCTCTCTGGAATACAGATGGCAGCTTCATTTGGTCCAGAAGGCAACAGTCCACCAAGATTCACCCATGTAACCCCACTGCTGAGCAAGCTGCATTGGCTTCCAGGTGTCATTCAAGATGTTGATTATCAACTGTTAAAGCTCCATGAAGCACAGAGGTTATTTTGCGGAACCACCTGTCTCCAGTAATTTCTACCCCACCCCACGGGGTAGGCATGCTCGGGTCACCTCAATGAAACAATGCAATCCTGTTGGATCCAGGAAATATGCCTTCCTTATCATGGTGCCCACTCTAAAGAACAACTTTTCTTCTGTTGGCTTTCCAGAGGGCTATGAAAACCTGGCAATTTTCTTAGACGACGGGTGTCAAACTTGCTGCATCACATTGCTGCCACATGAGGTATCACATTTTTTCCCTTCGTGGAGCTGGGGTGGGCATGGCCTGTGTGTGACACATCTGGCCTGTGGGCCACCAGTTTGACACCTCTGTCTTAGACATTGGGGCTGAGTTGTTGTCAGAAGCTGAAGCATATTTGCTGAAGCAATCTTTTTGTGAGATTTTTCAGCCCTTATATCTACTTGCTATTAATTATATTTTTCATTCAGATTTATATTGCTTATATTGTTAATACCTAGAATTGTTTGTCTCAGATGAATGGCCATATACATTTTCTAAATATCGTATTTTTCGCACTATAAGATGCACCGGACCATAAAACGCACATTAGCTAGAGGAGGAAAATAAGAAAAATAAAATCTGCCTCTGCCTCCCAGCATCCATCTGGCTAGTGTCCTTGCAGCAAACAACAAACAGTCTGGTCAGCTTCAGCATATTATTGCAGCCCCAGCAAGTGGCTCATCAGGGCTCCGCTCCACTGCGCCCACCACTGGTCAACTGAGCTGAGCTGCTGCCGGGGAACACTGGAGCCTTTGCTGCCAAGCAGCTGATTGGCGGTTGGATCAGTTGTTCTAGATGGTGGGGATCCCCTCCCCCCCGCCAAAATATTCGCTCTATAAGATGCACAGATATTTACACCCACTTTTTGGGCGGAGAAAAGTGCGTCTTATAGTGCAAAAAATATGGTACATAAGAAGATTATGGTGGGCATCTATGGGAAGTATTTGTATTCAGCATTTTTGATGTGACACGGAAATATAATTAAGAATTACAGCAGTGTGAAGAATTCCAAGAATCATTTACCGATGGATGCTAGAATGACATTGCACTTCATACCATTTCAGCACTATTAAAACAATAATTTAATGCTGCCTATTCATTCAACACACTAATCTTTGCATATAATTTCTGGGAGTCAAGCAATGGGCATAATTACAACCTATCAACAATCGTATGGTCAGCACAAGCTGTAGGGTTTTGAAAATTTATTTTAAATCCATGGCTTCCAATTCATTTTTAACGAACTATATAAACCAGAATTTGTCACTTCAGATAACACTAAATTGTTGGTAAGTTTCCTCTGTTGACCTATTCCCTCAATAGAGCCAACGTTTTTAATATCCTTTTCTGTCCATCCTTTAAAAACTTCATTTGACACGGAAAGCATAGAAACATAAGTATATTTTGCAAATCTAGCCAATGGATATTTCCATTTTGAATGCTCTTTCATTTCTATTTGAATTCCAGATTGTTTCCAATGCAGCAAGAAAGACAGATAACAACTTCCTCAGCCAGCATCACAATACAAGACTTCTACAATTATTTTTTGGGGGGCAATTATTACTCAGCAATCTTTTTTCTTCTGTATATAAGAATGGACTTTTAACCAACTATAAATCTCATGACAAATCCCATCAACAGAGAAAACTGTGATGAAATATAAAGGCAAGAACACTCTCCAGTGTCATCAAGGCAGTAAGTAAGATGGGGTACAGTCTTCTGGCTATACTGTTGGGACTGTTTAATAGTGATTCATATGCTTGTATATAGTGTCCATTTATCCAAGGTGACCTCTTAAATCCAAATTCAAGGCATTTTAGAACAGTAATGAATTTTCAATTAGGTATGCCTTGGCTGCGAAGGGCTTCTTTATGCCCTTTTTCAAATAAATAGATGGAAGTTATTCTGCAATGTTATTTTGTAAAAAAAAATAAAAATGAAATTTTGGGAATTTAATGTGACAATGAGTTGAAGTCTCATGAGATTCACACAATAAGATTTTGCTTAAAATTTATGCTTCCATGGAAACTGTCTAAGAGTACTTCATAAATCTTCAACTCTGTAGGCACTATGCTGATCCTTGAAAAAGGTCAGTTACATATTAAGAAATTGCTTTCAAATGCCCGATTTGCGTATCTTCTATAATCCTAATGGCTACTTTTTAAAGTCATTAGGTTGCTTATGTCTATGTCTATAGCTTCATAAGTGCAATCAGATGTTCAATCCATTGACTAAATGGAGTCATACATTTCTCTTTCCAATGCTGCAAAACACTTGTATAAATAAGTATAATGAAATATGGGACCTGTTCCTTCGGAATACACTAAGTTAAAAAAAGTTAGTGTATAACCGTATAGAAATATTCTATTGTATTCTAAATATATATGTACTTCAGTAAGATTTGTATTAGATAAATTTGCATTGATATATATTGAAATTGTAATTATTTTATATATTTTTCTTTGTCAATTTTTTTCACTTTTTTGTTGAAACACTTTTAACTTTAAGGTTTTTTTCTCTTTGACAATATATAGTATTACCATCACTTCTATTTTTGTTTTGCTCAATAAAAGCAGTACAATATAGTTTTATGTTATGAAATAAAATATAATAAAGTCAAAAGAAAGTCTACACAAAGGAACCACAGGCGTATACATATATCACTTGCCCTTGATAAAAGATTATGACTGAATTTCACTACTGCCTCTGTTATAACTGAAGGCTTCAAGGACTATAGAAAGGAGATTGGGAGACAACAATGTGGTATTATCCTCAAGACATGAAAGGTATCTGTAAGCAAAAGAGGTTTTAACATTGTTATTTCTTGGCTGCATAAACAAAACCTGATATCTGATATGGTTCTGTAAAGAATATCCATGCTTTAACATGGATATTTGCTTTTGTTTCTGTTGTCAGCTCGTACACACTATTTTCAGCATCTTGGTACAAACTGACCTTGCTGTGATATTTTGCAATGCCAGCAATTAGGCGACGGGTCACAATTAGACAATTGTCCAGTTAGCATTCGCCATCCTCAATGTTTGTCTCCTCAAAGAGCATCTTGCTCAGAATGGGTCTTTTTTTTTTAAAAAAAAGGGGGGTACTACAAACCAGTAAAACTTTTATCTGGGCCAGGGGAAGAGAAGGAGGAGAAAGAAAAATTACAACAAAAGATACTGAAGATGACTAGCTTTTCATTAAAATTGCCTCCTGAAAGATAAATGTAAATTATTGAAGGAAGAAATGAAACTACACTTTTAAATAATATAAAACCCTTATCTTCTATTGTGAAGTTTAGTGTGGCATAAAAGAGAACTCTAAGGTGGTCTCCCACCCAAGTACCAATCAGATTTAAACCTGCTTACCTTTCTAAAGGTTACTCAATTCTGTGCCTTTATTTTAAGCCCTAGCCCCAGGAAGCTATATTAGGCTGGGATCATTCAACAATTAATTATTTATTGAATTTATATGCTATGCATGTCTCCAATAGGGCCTGTCAAATGATGCTGCCCTTTGAAATAGTTTTCAGAATAATTTGTATACAGCTACTGCAAAAGCCCCATTACAAATTTAGACAATTCATTAGTCCTTAATTGTATGCCAGAGTAGACAATGTCAACTAAACCATGCTAATCCCATGTATGTACAGCTTGCAATCACGATGCCATTTCCAAATGGATATTCCAAGAGGGCAAAAACAGTTTGAATATACTTAAGTTTAATAAATAGTTGCAGTGGTTGGTTTTTTTTTAAATTTTGTATTATGTATCATCCCCATAATTTTTAATCAAAGTGATTATTTCACCAGGACAGATAAGGTGGAGGGTCTTCTGCTGTCTAGCACAACCTTGGAAGTGTGTTCTTGGTAGCAACTCCTACGCTTTGAAACATTCTTCCTCCTGAACTTTGATAAGCTACTATCCACCTAGCTTTCTAGAAAGCCTTGAAAAGCTGGCTCTTACGTCAAACATTGTGGTAGAGCCTATAAAGTTATTATTGATATATGTATGGAGTGTTGTTTTGGGAGGAACTGGCAGTTTTTATGGTGTTTTTATGACTTTTGCTGTTTGAAAGCAGATCAAAATTATGGTCTCTTTTAAATAAATAAAGTACACAAGCCCACATAGTTTTTGATAGCTATCATTAATAAGAATCAATGGAGTGTTGAGATATATAAAACTTTCATATGGCACTGCCGCATGCAGACTATCCTTCCATTCTTCGCTCCAACACGACACATTTGTAATACTTGGTATTGGGCAGCAAGTTTGACTATTGACAGGATAGTTATTATACTTAATTTTATTTAAAACACCCACAAACACCTCTCAATTTTTAAGAAATAGGGGATGGGGGCATAGAGAACGGTGCATAGGGAGCAAATGCAGCAGACAAATGAGCAGGAACCAGACAACGGTTACCTAAACCAAAACAAGTTCTGCTTCAAATACTATATGATTATACTGCAACCAAAACCCTATGTTGTTTTCCAACTACAGTGTCCTTCATTCCATTTTTCTGCCTGCATAATTTACCATTCAAGATTTCAGACTGCATAACAGAAGGTTCACATTCACTGTTACCTGGAATATTAAATTGATAATATTCAGGGTCTTCCGATTCTTCTTTAACTGTTACCATCTCGAGTCCTGAAATAAAAACAATTAATATTCCATTTACATGGGTAATTAGGAATCTAAATGAATGCTCACCCTTTGCTGTTTCATATGTATAAAAAAAATCAACACTCTTGAGTTAACTGCAATTAACATGTTAAAGCCAAGTTAATGCAACAAATGGACACTCAACAATGTCAATATTATAAAACTGATTATGTGCCATTGAAGTCAGAGCTGACTTTTTAAAAAAAGTTTTTTATTTTTTTTATTTTTTACAAACATATTAAATCAATGCATGAACAGTGTGGCATCTCGGTGTCCAACATTCTAATACAAATACAACTAGTAAAATTAATCATAATTATTAGATTCAATCAACATATATATTTCTAATAGGAATACACAATTATTATAAGTTGCAATCTGTCATTACTCAATTATTCCATGTTTTCTCTTATTGTTACTTTTGTTTTATTATATAAAAGTGTATATACTATCATTCCCGCTTCTCTTATTTCTATCACTTATTCTAACTTTTAATCATATCACCTTTTACTAAAAACATTTTCTTTCTATACTAACTTCTCATCATGTCACCTACCTAAAAAAAATAAATAAAAAAAAAAAAGAGAAAGAAAAGGGAAGGCAAATTAAAACAACAGAGAAGAAAAATCATCTATCCATCATCTCTTGCCCACTTCAATACTTTAATTGCTATGCTTTTTTTTTTTAAACTTGCCTCCTAAATTTCTCTCCTGGATCTCTATCTCTGTCAGAATCTGTTTCTTGGCTGTTCAATCTAAGTATTTCTCCCACCTCTACCCTCTTCCACTGCCTAGTTCCCAAAATTTCTGCCCAGACCCCTGTCTCCCTTTCAAATGTTTCTTCCAACTCTCTTAATACATTTCCCCCTGGTTTAATTCATCAATCATTGTTATTTCCATTGTTGTCTCCTCTTTGTCTTCTTTTTCCTTAATTTCTTCTTCTTCCTGGGCGTCTTGTTCTTTACTCATCATCCCTCGTATGGTATTTTCCATTTTTTCCATAATCTCCTTAAATCTTTTCTCCATGGTGTCTTTTGTGTTTTGGAAGAGTAACGCCATCTCCTTTGAAATTCCACCCATTTTTGCCTCATAAAGCATCTTGTTTTATTTTTAAAAAAATTCAAATTTTGTCCAACAAGCCAAGAACTATTTATTCAGTGCACTACTCCCAGTTCTTTATATCCCATAGATAAACAGTCAGTTCCATTTAGATAATTCCAAAAGTTATCCAAAGCCTCTTTACATCCCCTTTACAGGTTCAGTCTTCTAGCATAGCATTTAGGGGTCCCTTTAGTTAAGCAAACTTCCTTATTTTCATATTTGGATCTCCAGTAGTCATAGGGTAGTTATTTTAATAGTCCTTCCTGTAGTTTTTCCTTTTTGTCAGCAGGTGGCACTCTCAGCTTAAATTTAATTATTGCCACTAATCAAGCGATCTTTTAGTTGTAGAACAATTATAAAAGCAGAATAAGTTTTGCAAGTAAATGATTCCAGCATTTTAAGATGCCTTCCCAGTACCACGTCTTCCCAATTTGAGAGTCCAATTTTCTGTATATTTCAAAGTTTGTTATTTTTTTCTTCTACGCCCCTCACTTCCGGTCTGGTAATTTCTCAGAATGCTCAGCCACTGCTTAAACAGATAACTGTGAGCAAATGTTCAAAATTGTTCCTTGGGGTTGAATTTAAAGCAACAGGAAATCCTCTCCCCCAGTTCCAGTCACTGCTCACCTACTTCGCTCCGGCACCAGTCTCAGATATTCATCAGTTGTCCCAGCTTTGTAGCAGCCATATTTAGCTGCCTCTACTTCTTGCTGTGGCTGAGAGGGAAAAGAAACCCTGGGACAGGGAGGAGAGCTGCGACTCTCCTCAACCTCATAGGGTGCCCCTCTTTGCTTCACCACCCATACAGGGCGGCCTTGGCTCCTCTCGGAGCCCGCAAACAGGGAGAAGTCAGCACAGTGACTGCGGAGACCCGTTCACTGTGTTTGAGGCAGCCACAACATCAACCGGAAGTCCATCAGTGTTGACCCTTACCAACCATGATCTATCCCTAAGCTGGTTTTCCAACAATGCACTAATCACCATTATAACTCCATTCATCTACCTTGCCAGAAAATTGTTCATTTTTTTTCTTCTTGACAATGATCAGACCAAACCCCATCCAGCCTATCACTCCATTTCCAACATCAACCAAAAACAATGTACTATACATATTTATTTCAGTCCAAGTAAGAAGCATGGATAGAAACAATCTGTAAAATACCCACTTGACATTTGCCTTATTTCTGCAGCAGGTATTGTTGCAGATAAACCACAAATATCTAAGGATTGGTTAACACAAATCACTCGTTATAAGTATCAAAAATTATACCAACCAATGAAAACTCAAGAATTTTCTATGTTGAAACACTGTACCACAGCCAGTACTACATTCCTTACATATTGCAATGGGTAAGAATTGTTACTCACTGTATCACATATTATAAAACATTTTTGTTCTTCACAAAGTTTTCCTGTTACTGCATGTCTTATGAATGAATATTACCATTTAAATATTATTTGCTGGCCTGTAGTACAGTATATAAAAGACTCCAAGATTTGAAAAAGAATTTACTGTATGTTTTTCTATTGTTATTTTTACATTCAAGTGCTTCATTTTTTACTTAAGCTTTTAAGGTTTTAAGAAATTTACACCCAGAATAAAGATACAAAAAGTGGATGAACTTACCTCAAATGAAATGCAGGAAGAGGCCTCAATTTCCCATGTATAAATATTTCTTATAATTATTATGAAAGGTTAGGACCAAGCCTTGTATTAAAGTAAATTCCTAACAAAGATGCATTTTAAAGATCCACTAATTACAATGTAAATCATGTAGCCTGGCTAGGGTTAGGGTTCATTAGTAGAAGTTTGGAAATGACTAAAAAATGTAATGGCTGCTTCATATTAAAAATGCATATTTTTTCAGAAATTCAAATAAAACATGTATATTAGGAAAATACACTTGACAATACATTTGAGGGAAATATGGGGGGAAAAAGCAGAATTTTGACAGCACAGATACTTGAACTTCTGCTCTTATGGACAGATTGATGTCAATTCACACACTGCTGTGAAAAATATCCTTGTAAGTTCCAAGGAATTAGTATTTTCAAAAGAAACAGAAATGCATACCAGAATCTTCATTGGGCTCAGTCTTCACCTGAATGGAAGGGCAACTAGACAAACAGAGAATAGACAATTCTCGGTGAGTATAATATATCATATGAATTTATTTTGTCATTTGATTCAACTAAATGAACACTCACTAACTGGCTAACTGGCTCTCCAGGATGCTAAAAGAAATATTCCTTCCAGACTTCCTATGCTTAGAAGGCTGTGAAAGAACCTTAAAATAGTTATAGCAAACTTTTAAACAATTGCATCTGATATGCAACTCGATCCAAATTCCTCATTAGATGATTTGCACAAGCCAGTTATACGTGTTCTGGCACTAAACTCGAACCCTAATTTTAAACCATAAAATTAAAATTTTAGCGTTAGGGTTGTTATGATAACCTTACAAATCTGTCATCAACAGACTTGTGAATTACAGCTAAAAGACAGAAGATAAATACTGAATATTGTCACCTCATGTTTTGCCACTGGAAAAAAATACTATTGTACTGTTTGTAGAAAACCTGTAGAAAAAAAAAGCCATAAAATGATTTATACCTTACACCTGGAGATGTCATCATGTGTGATGAATCTGAAAGACGGCCTGGAAAAAAAGAAAGAAAAAAGAATCTAATAACACACAAAAACTAAGCTGAATACAGAAAATATATGGGAATGTAAAATAATACAGTTGATGAAAAAAACTCACATTTTTCCTGTTACTATATAACTGTATAGAACTTTTACAGTTCCATTTAGCATTGATAGCTCTTGATTGTGTTAAAAAATATCTGGACTTTTATCTCTCTGTAAATTCATTCAGAATTTTGTCAGGAGAATTTTGTATCTCCCCCCAAATTCTAATGGTGAAGACTCTGTGTCATGGCAATGTTATTCAAGGCTCTATGCCAGAGGTCAGCAACCTGCGGCTCTGGAGGCGCATGTGACTCTTTCATCCCTCTGCTGCGGCTCCCTGTTGCTGGTTGGCTCCACAATTGATAGGGCTTTTGGTTAGGACAGGTAGAGGAAAAAGGATGC
>JANHFM010008818.1:282381-299202 GCA_032468115.1 Grayia smithii
CTCACCAGGCTCAAGGTTGACTCAGCCTTCCATCCTTCTGAGGTGGGTAAAATGAGGACCCAGATTGTTGGGGGAAATAGGCTGACTCTGTAAACTGCTTAGAGAACAGTGGTGGGATTCAATTTTTTTACTACTGGTTCTGTGGGTGTGGCTTGGTGAACGTGGCATGGCTTGGTGGGCATGGAAGGGGAAAGATACTGTAAAATCTCCATTCTCACTTCTCACCCCACTCCAGGGGAAGGATACTGTAAAATCTCCATTCCCTCCCCACTTCAGGGGAAGGTTACTGCAAAATCCCCACTTCCTCCCAATCAGCTGGGGGCGGGGCCAGAGGTGGTATTTACTGGTTTTCCAAACTACTCAAAATTTCCGCTACCGGTTCTTCAGAACTGATCAGAACCTGCTGAATGCCACCTCTGTTAGAGAGGGCTGTAAAGCACTGTAAAGCAGTATATAAGTCTAAGTGCTATTGCTATTGCATCATCATAAGTTCTATCTCTTTAGTACAGACATCATCATATCATATGTGCAAAATATGGGTGGAACTTCACTGCAGTAGTGTGAGTGTGTGCGTACGCATGCACACACGCATACACCTTCAAGTCAGTGTTTATTCTGGCAACTGCCTGGACAAGCCCTTGCAGTTTTCTTGGCATGGTTTTTCAGAAGTGGTTTGCCACTGCCTCATTCCTAGGGCTGTCAGAAAGGGACTGGCACAAGCTCACCAGCTGGCATTGTGCCTCAGGTGGGACTAGAGCTCACAGTCTCCCAGTTTCTAACCTGGTGCCTTAACCACCAAACCAAGCTGGCTCTCCCTGCCGTAGTACAACCCTGCTCTCATCATTTTGACAAAGCCTCTGATCCTGCAGAGTCCTCTCTCCCTAAATGTTAGAAGACATCTTATCTCCACACTCAGCCCTCTTTTCTCACGGCTTTGTGTGTTTAAATTGGACTCAGACCAGACAGCCATTCAAATGGAGTATTCTCTGTAAAAGACACATGGCAACCCCTAGAGAGTTTTAGGCCAAGTGCAAAACAGCTTCTCTCTGTTTTATATTTCCCATCGGATACTCTCCAAATGAACTGGAACTACAACTTAGATCATCTCCAAACAATCCTGGACACTAGTTAACCTTCTTAAAAGGAGATGATGGAGATTGTAATAAAACTTTTCTAGAGAACACTACGCTGGGGGTGATTGCCCTAAACGTTTGACTTGTCTGCTGATTTGGCGAGCTCAAGCAAACATTTAGGAGGGAGCAGAAAAGAGACCATTACATGCCAGCTTTGTAGGGAGGAATGGGCCACCTCTACGAAACAACCTTCCCCAGAGAAAGAATTTAGAACAACTGTGGAATAATCAAATGAAGATCATCAATTAAGGCACTCTGCCTCTTGTCAACCAACAAGGAATGACACAGCCTATATATTCAAATCTTAGCAAGGGCCTTTGCGGGAAGTGGATACTGAGCCAGAGAGCAAGGAAACATGTTGAAAGCAACCTGGTTAATTACAGAGGAGGAAGGAGACGGCCTTGAGGAGGAGATTCAACAGTCTTTATCTAAGCATAAATTTAGTGCAGATAGAGGAAAAGGTAAAGAAAAAAACTCAAAATTGGCCCACCCACCCGCCTTGCTTGATTTTATTTAGTGGAAGGGGAATAAAATCTCTTATCAAGCTTACAAAATTCTGTAATAGCTTATAACAGAATTGGCGAACCTTTTAGACACTGAGTGCCCCAACTGTATGCACGCACATGCCCAAACTGAAAGTTGCATGCGTGCAAACGTGCACATGCACACATGCGTGGACATGAGTGCATGCACTGACGTGCGTGGATGTGCGCAAATGTGTGGACATGTGTGCGCACATGGGCTGATATGTGCGCACGCAGATCCGAAAACCAGCTGGCCGATGGGAGGCGGGCATCCCAACATCGGCAGTGGGGCAAGAGGCAAGATCTTCTTCTTTCGTGAGTTTTTGTTTCATCTTTTGCAGGGAAACAGAAGCTCATGAAAGAAACGCCATGGAGATCTGACTTGGGGCAACAGTGCACGTGCCAGCAGAGAGGGCTCTGCATGCCACTTCTGGCACGTGTGCCATAGGTTCACCATCACAGGCTTATAACAATAAGAGTTACAGTAGTTTGTGAGATGTTTGTTTCCTGGCTTGACCTACCTAGAGGGGTGACGTTACATCTGTTGTTTGAACTGTATTTGCCTAACATACCATAGGCAGGTATTTGCATAATATACTAAGCTTGATGGTGAGCTGTTTCTTTGAGGCTTAATGTATTCTGCAAATACAATCCATTTGGTAAGCTTAGGGTTCACATTGTCACATAGGGTTCAGGTAGTCCTGTACATGCAATTTCTAAGATTAAGAGAACCTTAAGGCCAAGATTAAGAGAAGTCAAGACTCAGAGAGTCATCCAAGAGCATGGAAGCAAGAACTACCACATTTCAGTAAGAAATTTGAAATGCTAATTTGAGATAAACAAAAACTCAACCAATCAACCAGAATAGAGCTGGAAGGGACCTTGGAGGTCTTTTAATCCAACCTCCGGCTCAAGCAGGAGACCCTATACAATTTGAGACAAGTGCCTGTCCCGTCTCTTCTGAAAAATCTCTGGTAATGAAGCACCCTACAACTCCTGAAGGCAAGCTGTTCGACTGGTTGATCGTTTTCTCTGTTAGGAAGTTTCTCCTTAATTCCTGGTTGCTTCTCTTCTTCTTTAATTTCCATCCATTGTTTCTTGTCTTGCCTTCTGGTGCTTTGGAAAATAAATTGACTCTCCTCTTCTTTGTGGCAGCCCCTCAGATACTGGAATACTGTTATCATGTCACCCCTAGTCCTTCTTTTCTCTAGACATGATAGCAGTCTTGGAAGATGAATTTTCCACCCTCATTTACAGTGAGTTATAAGGAAGACTCTCTTGGAAGATTTGAAAGGGTCTTCCAGGATTTCTTTCGACTTGTGCTTAAGCTGTCATTTATGAGATAAGCTTTCAACTGAGTCAACTGATATCTCGTGATGATTTACATCAGGAGTGTCAAACTCAAGGCCTGTGGGGTGCTCGTGAGGCCTCCATGGGGCCCATTTTTGGCCAGCAGAGTGCTTCTGGAGGCCAGGGAGGCCAAAAACGGGCCACGCAGGGGCCTCCCAGGGCCTCCGCACAGCCTGTTTTTGGCCAGCAGAGTGCTACTGGAGGCCAGAGAGTACTCTGGAAAGAAGGGAAAAAGTGCATCTTGAGCCTGTGTCAATGCAGGCCATGACCATACCCTTTCCCAGCCACTACACCAGCCCTCCGAAGTCAAACAAAACTCTGATGTGGCCCTCAATGAAATCAGGTTTGACACCCTTGGTTTATATCTACAGGAAGTCTTTGACTTTGGTTTAGTGACTATTTGACTTTACAACAGCATTGAAAAAAGTGACACGATTGTTGCAGCATCCCCATAGTCACGTGATTGAAGTTCAGATGCTTGGCAACTGTCTCATATTTCTGACAGTTGCAGTGTCCTGAGGTTTTGTAACTAACCTGACAAGCAAAGTTAATGGGGAAGCCAGATTCACTTAACAACCACGTTACTAACCTAAAAGCTGCAGTGATTCATTTAATAAGAAGGTTGTAAAATTGGGCAAAATTCACTTAACAACTGCCTTGCTTAGCAACATAAATCCTGGGCGCAATTGTGGTTGTATGTCAAGGACTACCTTGACATCCTCCTTTTCATTTCTTTTCTAACCTGCTCATAACCTCACTTTTCCAGTCCTAGTCCAACACTTTCCAATCATTACATTATGAAAAAAGGAGCCAAATTATAACAATTGTGCATGTTTATCCAGTTTACATAATATTGTTAAGAAGCGTAGCAATGCATTGATTACTGAGTGCACATGTTTCTCAAGAATAAATCACCATCAGAAAAAATATTTTAATTATTAACTCTCTTAATAGAGTGTGGGAATGCCATAAACATAACATATCTTGATCTAAGAAAGTATCTCTTTACATTCTGATTAGTAAGTGAAGTATGATCATTAGATGGATTTATTATTACTGTAACAAATACATAAGTATGCTTAAAAAGTATATTTTAGTCCTGAGTAAATATCTAACAAGTAAATATAAACACTTTTCATCAATTAGTCTTCATCAATGCAGTTAGCAAGTGGGATGCTACAGTGTTCCATGCCAGTCATCACTTAATAAAGAAATGAAGATAATACTTATAAAATATAAAATGATATAACTCTGGGGAAATTGTTAGTTCTTTAAAAGTCAGAAATAAAAAAAGTCAAAATTATCTTTACTACTTTGAGAAAAAGGCTGACAATTAAACAAAAACAAATATAAATTTATTAACATAGGAAACAGAAATTGAATATGCAATATTAAGCGAGAGGTATCTGGTTTGGCAATAATATCTATGTAACATACCATACAGTTGTCAAGGACTGTGCATTGCTATGGTGGACAGGGATGCATTTGTCTGCAATTCTTTAAACAAAATATGACCTTTTCTGGGGAAGAAAGGCAGCTGCATAATCTCAGGAAGCTGTATAATCCCAGGAAAAAAATGCAGCTGCCTTAAAGAATTGCAAACAGGTGCATCATTCCTTTCTCTGTGCTCTCCAAAATATGTATATTTTTTGCATTTGATCCAAAATGCAATGGTACAATACAAGAGGGCAAGTAACAATACACAATCAAGAAATGTTATTTGAAATAAGTGCTTTGTAAACTTATCTGTGGCAAATCTTCCCGGCCACTGTTTTGCAAAGCATTCACTACAATAAATATCCATCAGAATTCAAATATAGGGTTCCATCTTTAGGTGACATTTATGGCTGCTTATTTTGTTTCTACTACTAGTAAAAAAATGAGTGAGAAATCATCATTTTTATAATTATTCCTGAAGTGGAAGCAACAATTATATAAAAGGCTTCAAATTTAATTGAATGTATCATTTCCAGATGGGGCGTTGGCTTACCTGAATGCCATTTCTCACCACGGATGGACCACCGGTCAGGCATGGGTTAACTCCGTCTGGATCAATGGGACTGAGCCTGCAACTGAAGATTGCTACTCCTACTCCCTCTGTTCACCAGATTTCAGCGAGGAAGGTACCGCAGGCTGACGTGGTGAGCTGCAACGACAAGGTTAGACCCACCCCCAAAGCAAGGACCCGAGGAAGTGGGTGGGGCTGACCGGTGGTGATAAATGGCGTTCAGGTATGCCAACACCCCTTCTCCACCAAGGAAGGACCACCGGTCAGGCATGGGACATACCCAAGCCGTGTGTCTTAATGGGAGGGATCCGAAGGGCCGAAGAACCTCCCCCCATGTGGACCCGCTGAAGAACTCTGGGGCCGAACGCCACCTCTGCCAAGGCATAAACATCTAACTTGTAGTGGCAGATAAAAGGCGAGGGCGATGACCAAGTAGCCGCTCAACAAATCTCCTCAAGGGAGGCCTACGTGGCCCAAGCCGCCGAAGTAGCAGCACTTCTGATAGAGTGAGCCATGATGCAGCGGGGAACTGGCAAGGCCTGAGCCTCATAGGCCTTGGCAATAGTTGCCCGCAGCCAGCGCCCGAGCGTAGGACTGGAAGCTCAATGACCCAAGGAAGCTGGTTGAAAGGAGACAAAGAGGGCTTCTGAGCAACAGAACGCCGACGTTCTCTTAAGGTATATGCGGAGAGCCCTCCAGACATCGAGGAGATGCCAGCGACGTTCCAAATGATGGACCAGGTCGGGACAAAAATTAGGGAGGATCAGCTCCTGAGCCCTGTGAAAGGAGGAATTCACCTTCAGAAGGAAGGTAGGAGCCAACCTAAGGACAACCCGGTCTGAATAGAAGACACACAGGTCATTCCTGGAAAACAAGGACGCCAGCTCCGAAATGCAGCGAGCCAAGGTAATGGCTACCAAGAAGGCGACCTTGTAGGAAGGAATCGAAGGCTGACCTCCCAAAGAAGCTTGAAGGGGCCCCGGGTAAGGGCATTCAAAACCTTGGTCAGGTCCCAGGTGGGGTAACGATGGACCACCAGGGGCCGGAGGTTAGTGGCATCCCTGAGGAATTATCGAATTAGAGGGAGGCGTGACAGGGAATCTGAGGACCCAACCCCTAGTACTGAAGAAAGAGCAGATACCTGTCGCTTGAGGGTGGCAGGCGCCAACCCATTGTCCAGGCCATCCTGGAGGAAGTCAAGGGTCTGCGCTGTTGATGCCTCAGTTGGAGCAATGGCCTACTTGCGACATCAGCCAGAGAAGGAACGCCAGGTGGAGTCGTAGATTCAATTGGTAAATGCTCGACGAGCCCCCAGGATGGTGTCGATGACTCTGCAGGACCGGTGCTGCTGACTCAGACGGCGCCGCTCAATCACCAGGCAGTCAACTGCAACCACCCTGGATCTGGATGGAGCAGTGACCCCTGGCTGAGGGCCTCCTGGTGGCTGGGAAGGCGCCATGGTGGGGCCACCGAAAGCGCCACCAGGTCCGCAAACCAAGGATGGCACGGCCAGTGTGGGCTATCAGGATTAACTCTGCCCATTCGATCAGGAGCTTCCGGATCACCTTGGCCACCAGGTGAAGGGGGGGGAAGGCGTACAGGAGACCCGGAGGCCAATGGCAGCGTAAGGCGTCCACTCCTTCTGCATCTGGAGACAGGTACCAGGAGAAGAACCTGGCCGTCTGGTGATTGTCCCGGATGGCCAACAAGTTGACCTGAGGGACTCCGAACCTTGTTGTCAGAAGATGGAACAGGTCCGGGTGCAGGCGCCACTCCACATGGTCCACTGGCGTGCAACTCAGCCAGTCTGCCTGCACATTTGCTTCGCCAGAAAAGTGAGCGGCCCGAAGGGACTGAAAGTGTGTCTCTGCCCAGAGGCCCATAGACTCAGACTCCTGCATAAGGAGCCAAGAGTGGGTCCCTCCGAGACCGTTTATGTGGGCCTTTGCGGCCATGTTATCTGTCAAAAGTAGGACATCCTGACCCTCCACCTGAGGCTGGAAGGTTCGAAGCGCCAGATGAATGGCTCGTAGTTCCATTCAGTTGATGGAGTGGGTCCTGTCTTCCCTGGACCAGAGACCCTGGGCTATCCCCGACCCCAGGTGGGTGTAGTATCTCCTCTGGAGGCCCCGTTAAAACTGGAGGAGTGGACAAACCCACCACCAGTGAGTCAACGGTAGGTACTTGCAGCAATTTAGTAAAATCTGTGCCCAGGTTGCAGAGGCGTCTAGCAATATTATTTGGATTGGGCCCAGAGGTCAGTGCTGACCATTGTCATTGCACATCAGCAATTAGGCTGGGGGCAGGCACCTCCTCCACCTCAATGGCTGGCTCAGAAAACAGAGGGACTGAGGGATCAACCTTGCCCACAGAGGGATCCAGGATTGGCTGGACTGGCCTAGCCTGGTAGTGGATTTGGCCTTGTGAAGCAAGGACTGGAAAGGTTGGGGCCAAAAAAGACCCACAATTGGTGGTTGGTCAGGAAGTAAGTCCTCGTCTTCTGACAAATCCAGATTTCGGATAATGTCCCATCCCTCCAGATACTCCTGGCAGGGTGAGGCAGGAGAATAATTGAACTCTTGGAAAGGGCAGTTTCTTCTAACTGTTGAGGATCCCTGCGATAATCCTGGGGTCTAGGATAATCAGAGGCCCATGCATGGGCCTTTTGCTGTATGCAAACCGCCATGCTGGATGGCATCAGAAATAAAAGCAGCCATAATAGCTAGTATCTGAGGGCCCTCCTGTTGGGGGGGGCGGTCTGAGGCCAGCAGCCGTAGGTGTAAAAGTCGCCAGGGCAGAAGATCCCCTGTGGCTGAATGATTGCCAGTGGGATACCATAGGGCCTGGGTCTGGGATAGGGCCAAAAATCCTGTCGCAGTTATCTGGCAGCAGAGGGGCTTGTATCTCTCCTGCATCATGAGACCAATCTGCAGCAGTAAGGGAAACTGGGGCTGCTGGCAATACCTCTGGAATAGGAGAGGAGATAGGCCAGGGTGGCTTTATAGCCTCCTGCAGACCCCAAAGCTGTCTATTTGCCTGCTTGACAGTCCTTTCAATGGCCTCCTCAATGGCCCTGTGCCTTTTCTCAGCCTCCTTTTTCTCAGCCTTAAAGGCTTGCTTGTGAGGCTTGGCTGGGGGGCTGTTTTGATGTTCCACCCCGGTTAGGGTCTCAGATCCTGAAGGCCCAGCCCTTTCCTGGGTTTCAGCGGCCACGGCCTAAAGACACGTTTGCAGGCCTGTTTTGTTAGAGTGGCCATTTTGAACAGGCAGTAAAGCCTGGGGCACTAGGCCTGCCTCTAATCTGCACATGGTAGGGCCTGAAGGCCTGGTTCTATGGTCCATGGCCTAAGTAAAAGGCTTGAATAAAAGGCTTGAAGGCCAAGGCCTGAGTAAAAGGCCCAAAAGCGAAATGGGCTGTAGCTGAGTTAAATTGGCCCACTCAGCCCTTTTCCCTGTCCCAGCCGGGGCAAGAGGGAATCCTAGGCCAAATGGCCTAGCCACGTGGTTGACACCTCGTTGACACAGGGTGAAACTGGAGCCCCCCACTGCCTGAGAACTATATCACGAAATAAGTGAGGGGCCGGAATGACCTCCTCTTCGATTATAGGTTCCTCAAAGCATGGCATAGAGGAAGGAGGCTCAGTCGAGGACGATTGAGAGGAAGGCCTGGCCGGGCCTAGGCCCGTAGTAACCCTTGCCTTATGGAGAAGGGAGCAGAAAAGTTGAGGCTTAAAAAGGCTTAGAAAGGACAGTTGATCTAGAGACAGATCCTCATTGTCAACCTCAGATTGTCCAAAAGGTCCTCATCTCGCACCTCATCTCCTAGGCTCTTGTTAGGGGAAGCCTCTAATTGCGCTGATCTATAGTTTTTTCTCTTGACGTATAGGTCTGAGGCTGATAGGCCAAGACCTCAAACAAATCTGATACCCAGGATTCAGTTCTCTGATTTAACTCAGCTGCAATGCCCTGCTGGTTGGCAGCTATGATGAAGGCAGCCAGGCTGGGAGGAATTTCTGGCTCCTGGGCTTCTTCTTGAGGCTGTTCACCCTCAGCCGATGTTACAGTGGCTGGGGCTGGGGTCTGATCCCCCTGGGCCACGGAATCTGAAAAAGGCCCAAACAACTTTTCTCTATCGGCTAAGGACCTAGGGCTCAGAGCAGCTTTCCCATTGGGGACCAGGCAGTTGGGGTATCCTGGGAAATCGGGGTGGCCGTTGCCTCCTGCAAAGTAGAGGCCTGAGCTGGCCCGGTCTCTTGCTGTCTTGGAGTAGAGGCCGCAGATTTCCTTGTGGCCTGCAAGGCCTTCTCTATGGCCTTCTCTATGGCCTTGTTGCTGGGAAGCCTTGGAAGGCCTTTTAGGGGTCGAAGAGGCAAGGGAAGGGAGACCCCTCTTGATTGGAGCCGCTTGAGGGTCCAGGCTCTTCCTGCAGGCTGCGCAAGGCCCGTTTATCCTGCTTCTTACTGGAGGCGGCCATTTTGAAAGTTGGGCCCAGGAAACTAGGCCTCTAAGTGCCACGAGGGAAACTAGGCCTCTAATTGCCACGAGGGAAACTAGGCCTCTAATTGCCACGAGGGAAACTAGGCCTCTAATTGCCACAAGGTGAGGCCTCAAACGTCTGGGCTGCAGAAACTAGGGAATTGGTTAGCAGCACCTCCCCCAAGTAAGCCCCCCGTCACTTACCCCAGCCGGCAAATCACACCGTGGAAGGCACGGTCCTCAGCAGGCTCAGGCAAAAGCCTTTCGCACTGGAATGCAGGGCTCCCCAGATGGCACAGGGAGAAAGGCCTTCAGCGGGCTTCAGCTACGTCATATACTACGTAGTGAGAACAACGAAATTCCCAAGATGGTAATGAGATAGACACACACACACACACAACTGATGCCCAAACAACCAAGAGGACACCCTTGAAATACATGATGAAGAATGTTCATAGATGACTTAAAAATTGTAAACATCACATGGGAAGATGCTGAAGTACTCACCCCAAACTGAAAATACTATAGATCCCTTGCTGACCAATATGCTATAAGCATGGAAGGATCTAATGCTAATGTTAATAACTCTCTTTCTCAGCCTAACCCATCTTAAAGGCTTGTTGTTTAGTGGGGGAAAGTTAGGAGATGGAATTGTTATGTATGCCATATTGCTCCTGAACAATAAAGAGGATATGAAACTAATAAAGCAATCCACCTAAACAACAAATAAATATATATTACAGTGGTGGGTTTCACTTACCTTTGCTACCGGTTCACATGCGCAGAGCATATTTGATGATGTCCAGGTGGGTGGGCAGAGCCTCCCCCGCCGCTACCAGTTCGCCCAAACCGGGGCGAACCGGTAGCAACCCACCACTGATCTAATGCCCCAAGAACATTATATGTCCATGTTCTAAAACGACCAGAGGTCGAAAACAACAGAAGAAATTTTATTTCAACACACAACTTCACTCTGAATCTTCAGCTTTTCTCAACATGGGCTTCTCTACTTTTATAGGGGCCGAAATCTCATAGGATTAAAAAAAATGTTTGGGTGATATAGTTTCAGTATCTATGGAGATCACCAAGTTGTGGAAATTATTTATTAATATTTATTGACTGGTACATTTAAAAAGAGAGTTGGTGTAATAGTTAAGGCATCAGCCTAGAAACCAGGAGACTGTGAGCTCTAGGCCCATCTTGGGCATGAAGCCAGCTGGGTGACTTTGGTTTTCTCTCAGCCCTTGGAAGGAGGCCATGGTGAACGACTTCTGAAAAACTACTTCTGCCAAGAAAACTGCAGGAACTAGTCCAGGCAGAATTTGACATGATTGAACACAAGAAAAAAGAACAAAATATCTACAGTCTATTCACTAAGCATAGGATCTCAAAAGTTAAACACCAGGTGAGATTTTCCAATAGGTGGTCAAGGCCCACAGGTCTAGGGGAGCAACCGGTCACACAATTACCTCATGCGACCTTCTGACAAAGTCAATGGCCAAATCAGATTCACTTAACAATCGTGGACTAACATACCAATTGCAGTGATTCTCTTAACAAATATGGCAAGAAAGGTTGTAAAAAGGGGCAAAACCCACTTAACAAGAGCAACAGAAATTTTGGGATCAATTGTGGTAGTCATAAGTCAAGGATACCTGTAAATAATAGGAAGGGAAGACTTTGGTAAAGGTTTTAATATAATCAAGCCACAGTGATTTTTTTTAAAGGTAGCACATATACACACAAGAAGATGCCAGCCCTGTCTTTCCTTCAGAACCCTAAAAAAAATAATTCAACAAGCTTCCCCTTTTTCCTGCTTTTGAAGAAATCATTTTGATCACCATTCGATTCTTTAAGATATTTTAATCAAGGCCTCTGTCTTAGTTTGCTGCTGGTTTTTTCCTCTGATGGTTCTATAACACAACTGTACCCTATTAATTTTTATCTGATTTGGGGTGGAATTTTATATTAGTCATGCTTTATTTCATTTGGAATGTAAGACGTTCAGGAAGATTTCCAAGGAGGAGCAGAAATAAACTGATAAGCAGAGAAACAAATAATATTGACTTGTGTTTGGGGTAACTTCTTCCAAAAGAAAATGAATAAGAGATTCCATAAATGTTTCTTCTCCTCCTCCATCAAATAAACTTGCTGGCCAAGATTTCCTTATTCCTTGATTTAGTTTCATTTGGTTTGTTTCCATCTCTGATTTTAACATCTGTTGTTTTGGTTTACTTGGCTTACAATCAGTTTAACCGGAAGGACAGGATATCAACTCTTTTCAAAGTATAAAATAAAACAGAAGTCACAACCTGTACAGTACTCACCCAGGGCAAAAGGCAGCTGAAGATTTAGTATATCACCTGCCTTCTTGGGTCATTTAATCAACAGCCAGCTGTTTTCCACTGACTGAAACCTAAGTCGGTGTTCTCTCTGGCAAAATACTTTTCTTCTTCATGAAAAAGATTTAATTCTCTTAGGTGGCGTTATCAAAAGACTTCAGCCACAGCTCCAGAGCACAGCATTCGACATATGCCATTTAATGACAGCCACTGTTTAAGACAAGGCACATTCTGTGCTTCCCTACCCTCTGAGATTCAGTTTCTAGAAGCCGGAGAGACTATCAGGCCTCCTATCAGTTTGCGCTAATCAAATTTTATCAAGCCAGAGACAGTTGCAGCCTGTTTAATGGAGTGTTATTACCATTCCAGACAGTGGGCTGCAAAAATCCCTTTGTTATCACTATTACTTCAGCATTTGTTTGCTTCAACTTACCTTGCTTGTTTGCTGCTACCCAGATGTCTTGCAACTTGCAGAATTCCTAACCATCAGTGTCTGGGAATCTGGGAAACATTATTCCAAATACTGGAAGGTTGATTTATATTTTCATTGTGATTGGACTAATGGTTTTAGCCAATTACAAGTGTTACCTGAACAAAATGTGGTCAGATGGAATGTTCCTTTCCCTATACTCCATGCCCAACTCCCATACAATTTCCCATATTTTTCCACCAGTGCTAGTTGATTCTCACTATGTCTTTTTACCTGCTGGGTATAAGAATCTACCTTTTGATTCTTGGATTTACTATTGGACTCTTGGATATAAGAATCCATGCCCTTGGATTATGGCTGTAGTATTATTATAGCAATAGCAATAGCACTTAGACTTATATACTGCTTTACAGTGCTTTACAGCCCTCTCTAAGTGGTTTTCAGAGTCAGCATATTGCCCCCAACAATCTGGGTCCTCATTTTACCTATCTCGGAAGGATGGAAGGCTGAGTCAACCTTTAGCCTGGTGAGATTTGAACTGCCAAATTGCAGACAGACGACAGTCAGCAGAAGTAGCCTGCAGTACTGCAATCTAACCACTGTGCCATCAAGACTTTGCTTCTCATTTTCTCTATTACCCCTCTTATCAGTATCATTATTATGATTATTATTACAATGCAATGATGTATCATTTTTATGATATATTATTGCATTGCATGTATACTGAGAGCTTCTGCACCGGAGACAAAAATCCTTCTATGTCTAATCACACATGGCTAAATAAAGTATTTTATTCTATTGGAGAATGCACCTTAAGTATATATTTTATACTTATATACAAGTAGTCCTTGACTTAAAACCATTTTATTTAGCAACCATTCAAAGTTATAACAGCACTGAAAAAAGTGACTTATGTCCTGTCCTTGGACTTATGACCATTACAGCAGCCCCATGGTCACATGATCAAATTCAAGGGCTTGGCAACCAATATGTATTTAAGACAGATGCAGTAACCCAGAGTCATGAGATTGCCATTTATACCCTTTCCAACTGGCATCAATGGAAGTAGCCTGATTCATTTAACAGCTGCAGCGATTCACTTAACAACCATAGCAAACCATAGCTTACTTGATAACTGTCTTGCCTAGCAAAATAAATGTTGGTCCCAATTGTAGTTATAAATTGAGGACTATCTATATACTGGAGTTATGTATCTCGAGATATAGAGATCCAAAAAGTTGTTTCTATGTATATGTAGATTTGATTTATACATCAGATTTCTTCCTGAATATTTCCATGTACTTTGTACACCATGTTTTACCTAAATATAATCACCTTTAGGGAGATGATACATTTGGGAATTAAGTTAGACTTCTTACCTATTGTGTATTTTTGGGTTGCTCATGATTGAAAAAGAGATGGGATTTATACAGAATAATAGAGTTGGAAGGGACCTCAGAGGTCTTCTAGTCCATCCCCCTGCTCAAGCAGGAGACCCTATTCCATTCTAGACAAGTGGCTGTCCAGTCTCTTCTTGAAAGCTTCTAGTGTTGGAGCACCCACAACATCTGAAGGCAAGCCGTTCCACTGGTTAATTGTTCTCACTGTCAGGAAATTTCTTCTTCTAGGTTGGTTCTCCTTCGTTAGTGTTCATCCATTGCTTCTTGTTCTGCTTTGGAAAATAGGTTGACCCCCCCTCTTCTTTGTGGCAGTTCCTTAGATATTGGAACACTGCTGTCATGTCACTCCTAGTCCTTCTTTTCATTAAACTAGACATACCCAATTCCTGCAACCATTCTTCAAATGTTTTAATCACCAGGCCCTTAATCATCTTTGTTGCTCTTCTCTGCACTCTTTCCAATGTCTCAATGTCTTATTTATAAGGTGGTGACCAAAACTGGATGCAGTATTCCAGGTGTGATCTTACTAAGATTTTATCAAAGCGGTACTAATGCTTCACGTGATCTTGACTCTGTTTAATTCTTCATTTAATCAAAAAGGGATTTTGATTAGGATCAAGCTTGGGGGCTATGGAAGAAAAATTCCTCAAAAATTTCTCCAAGATAATCCTGTAAGGGAGGGAAAGAGTGATAATGCTGCCGAATGCGCCACTATAAGCCTTCCTCCTTCAGTCACATGACCAGAATGGAATATATAGAGCTTATCCAGCCATCCCTATATTCACATACATGAGAACAGCAGATATACAGGTAGTCCTCCCTATATAACCACAATTGGACCAGCATTTCCGCTGCTAAGCAAGACAGTTATAAGTGTCTTGTGAATTGGGTCCAATTTTTGACCTTTTTAGCGATGGTTGTTAAACAAATCTGGCTTTACACATTGTCTTTGTTTGTCAGCTGGGAAGGTCACAAATGACAATCTTATGATCTAGAGACACTGCATCCTTGTAAATACATCATCCTTGGACAAGCACTCAAATTTTGATCACATGTCCATGAAGATGCTTTGATAGTCATAAGTGCGAGGACTGGTTGTAAGTCACTTTTCTTAGTACCATCGTAAGTCTGAGTGGTCACTACACAAATGGGCAATTAATTAATTAGATTGCATTTCCAAATCAGATTCATGGACTAAGTCAGATTCACGTGTATCTGCCATCTAATTGGATGCGTATTAGAGGTGGGGCCTAAATTTCTACTTTTAGAAAGTTAGTAATATTCACTGATTTAATTTCTAAAGAATCTCCAGAGAAAGGACTGAAAGGACAGCTATAATCAAGGAGAGAAATTACTTGTTCAGTTGAGGGCCATATTTGATCTTTGAGTAATTTATGAGGTGCTACACCCAGAAATAAGGAGCCAGGATTTTATTTTATTTTTTAAGAGAGGGTATTAGAAACATTACATATGATTTAGCAAGTTATCACCAATTAAACTTAATACCACTGCCAATGCTTGGAAGGTCTACAGGAATCATCCCAAAACTTTCAGAAAGTATATGCAGCCCAAGATTGGATTCCACTATTATAACAATACACTGTTTATGAAAAAGTGAACAAGAGAAACCATTTGTGAAATGCAAAACAGAGATACTAATTCACCAGAGCGACCAGAAAAGGTGTAACAATAAGCAGAGACTCTTGAACTCTGATCTGTCTGATCAAAATACGCTGCATTTTGTCATATTGTCACTGCCCTCTGCACGTGTTGAGATGCCAACACACAGCCTTATTGGGTACACAAATTAGCACCCTGTGGCCAAGCAGATGACATAAATTTCAGATAATGGCAACAGATTACTCAGAGGGCCTTTGGTTAGTGGACATACACACATAGATAGATGACTGCCAGAGCCTCTGTTATTAGCGGAATTAGGGAAAATGCAACACAAAAATCGCACAACTTTTGGAAAGGAAAAGTTTTTTCTATATCAACTCTCCCAAATCCTCAGCTGATTCTTTCACAGCATCCTGCTCCACTACAACAGGGCTGCCCCCAAATACTGTTTATTGTCCTAAACCAGGGGTGTTAAACTCAATTTCATTGAGGGCCACATCAGAGTTGTATTTGACCTGGAGGAGCGTAGCCAGGGGCGTGGCCAGCTCAACGTCAGGGGCGCCTGTGGCAGCCCAAGTACTCTGCCAGAGTACTCTGCCAGAGAAAATGGGCTCCCGAGTTCCTGTTTCGGCTGTGACAGCCTCTTGCTACCCTCTGCCAGTGAAAATGGAGCTAGGGAGGGCCATCCGCGACCCTCCTGAGCTCAGTTTTCGCTGCAGAGGAACCGTAGGCTGGTTCTCCACTGTTTTCAGAGCGGCCCTGCGGGTCAGATCTAAGCACCCCATGGGCCAGATCTGGCCCCCAGGCCTTGAGTTTGACATCCCTGCCCCAAACAATAAAACACCACCTCAGTGATCTCACCAACTCCTGAATGTTGGTGACAAGCAAAGAAATCCACCATGATAAATCAACTTCTTAATCTCTTACCGCCTTAAGTGTCAAGTTTTTATAACTGACACACTCCCCTGAGCAATTAAACTGTCTCTTAGCATTCCATGATGCTGCAACAGTTCAGCCAATCAGGTAACTTGTATTTGTTCCATTGATTTATATAACAGAATGCCACTGATTACTACTGTAGCAAACTTGAAGGAAGTTTACCCCATGGACCAATTAAAAGATAATACACTGCCTCAGTCATATCACAGATGTAAAATGGACACAGACGATCTCCCAGCTGACTTTGCTATTGAATGTCTAGTTGCATTATATAATCTACTAGCTGTAACTCATAGAGAATATTAATATTTTCACAGTGCTTTCTGAACTCTCAATGCTACCATGATTCAAGCCTTTATTCTTACCAATATTCAATGTTTTTTTTCAATGAATCTGTATGTTTCCCTATTTCAAACATAAAAAGCTGTCTAGTCAAGATTGTTTGAACATATAATTCAATGTTGACTATAGCAATAGCAATAGCAATAGCAATACTGTGCTGTGCTATGCTGTGCTATGCTATGCTATGCTATGCTATGCTATGCTATGCTATGCTATGCTATGCTAGGCTATGCTATGCTATGCTATGCGTGGTATAT
>JANHFM010008818.1:442212-455868 GCA_032468115.1 Grayia smithii
AGAATAGAATAGAATAGAATAGAATAGAATAGAATAGAATAGAATAACAGAGTTGGAAGGGGCCTTGTAGGTCATCTAGCCCAACCCCTGCCCAAGCAGGAGACCCTACTCTAGGGATGTCAAACTCGATTTCATTGAGGGCCGCGTCAGGGTTGTGTTTGACCACGGGGGGGGGTGGGAGTGGGCATGGCCAGCTCGATGTCATTCGTGTCAGGGGTGTCTGTGGTGGCCTGAGCACCCTGCCAGAGAAAACAGGCTCCTGAGCTCCGTTTTCGGCTGCGATGGCCTCCTGCAACCTCTGCCAGTGAAACCTTTGCTGTTTCCAGGGTGGTTCCGCAGGCCAGATCTAAGTACCCCACAAGCCGGATCTGGCCCCTGGGCCTTGAGTTTGACACCTCTGCCCTACACCATTTCTGACAGATGGCAGTCCAGTCTCTTCTTGAAAGCCTCCAGTGATGAAGCTCCCACAATGTCCGAAGGCATCTTCTGTTCCATTGGTTGATTGTTCTCACTGTCAGAAAATTTCTCCTTATTTCTAGGTTGAATTTCTCCTTGGATCAGTTTCCATCCATTATTCCTTGTCTGGCCTTCAGAGCCTTTTTTTTTAACCTTTTAAAAGCATTTTTTTTAACAACCTATTCGGCAAAATAAGCTGTAAAAAATGTTTTTAAAAGGTAAAAAAAAGGCTCTGACGATCACAGCTGAGCTGCGCGATCGTCAAAGCCTTTTTTTCACCTTTAAAAGCAGGACGTAGCCATCGCTACCGGTTCTCCAAACCACCTGCCACAATCACTACCGGATCACTCGAACCGGTCCTAATCGGGAGCATTTCACCCCTGGGTTGACCCCCTCCTCTCTGTGGCAGCCCCTCAAATATTGGAACACTGCTATCATATCTCCCCTGGTACTTCTCTTCACCAGACTAGCCATGCCCAGTTCCTGTAACCGTAAGGGATGGACTTTCAGAGAGGGGAAGATCTTGCCTTTTAAAAATCCAAATCATTCATTAGCAAACCTACCAAAAAGTGCAGATGTGGGAGAGAGGAATCCAGCTCTAGCCTCAATTTAGTTCCTCATATCATGTGCCAATATTTCTCATATTAGGCCAGCAATCTAACTTGGCAGGAAAAACTTTCGTGTTTTCATAAAGTTGTCAGCACCTTATTTTATTTTACAGATGCAAAGATACAAGGGTCTGTAGGAGGAGGAAGGAAGCATTCTCCTGATTTTCTGGGTGATAACTACCCCCCCTTTTATTTTATTTTTAAATAGACATTGAAGAAAGTGGGCGAGTTCAAAGTTAAGGTGGATCGAGAGAAGGTCATCAAGTGTCTGGAGTTGTTGAGCTGCCTCATCAAAATAGTGACCCAACAGGTATGTGTGTCACTCTTACTATCCGATTTTTCTTTGAAATGCCAACATTCCTCTGCTTATATTGGCTGCTCACAAAGTTTTCCTTGGACTTAAAAGTCATTGTTCTACTTTTTGTTTGCTTAGGAATTCTTTGGACTAAAATAAGAAGCCAAAAGGAGAAAAGAGAAGTAGCTCAGGGTTGAGCTATAGATTTTTTTTGGGGGTGTTCTCTGAGCTTGGTTTATTGGCAGACATTTCATTAACTTACAGACTCTTGTACTGATGTTGTTACGTAGTTGGGCAATGACACATCTGCAACTAAATAACCAAGCTTAGAGAGCACCCAAAACTCTAAAGTTAGCATACCTGTGCTGAATTAACTCTGGATCAATATTCATGCAGTAGCAATAGCAACAGCGTTTTAGATTTATATATTGCTTTACAGTGCTCTACAGCCCTCTCTAAGCAGTTAGCGTATTACCCCCAACAATCTGGGTTCTCATTTTACCCATCTCGGAAGAATGGAAGGCCGAGTCAACCCTGAGCCTGGTGAGATTTGAACTGCCAAATTGCAGTCAGCTGGCAGTCAGCAGAAGTAGCCTGCAGCACTGCACTCTAACCACTGCGCCACCGTGGCTACTCACCGTTTGTGAGTATGTAAATACAAGTGGCACAGTTGGTACATTTAAGCATCCAATTCAAGTATCCTCAATTTTTTTTGGGGGGGTGGGGGGAGACATTTGGAATTTAAGAATCTGTAGTGAGCAAGGTCACATCATATGGCTTCTGTGGGGAATATATCAAGGCACTCATTTACACAAATGTTACCTGCTAACCACTTCTAGCCTTGCTCCTTTCTACAGGATGCTCTCTCCCAACCCTGCTTTTGTATTTCTTTTTCAGAGCAGGTGTGGCCACTTCTAAATGAAGCACTGTGCTGCAATTTCCCACTATGTTTATTTTCTAAGAAGCTTAAAAGAGCACAGAGGCCTTCTTGGAAGTGAAAAATGCTAGAGGCTGGTGTCCAGTAAAGAGAGAGCCAACAGGCATCAAGATACGTATTTATAGGTACATTAGCAATCTGGCACCAGATTTTGGGATGTTGGTCTAGATCCTGACTAGAGGGTCCGTAGAAGAATGCTGCTTTATCACCTGGTTGAGCTGATCCCAAGAACTAATCCAAATCCACTAATTCCGATAAAATCCTATACTATGAACTTGCGTGTTTTGATGGCAAGTATTGCATTGTGAATCCAGGAATCAGACTGGTTCACTGCCTCATTCCTACTGGGACTGCACATACAATAAGCCATTGATTGATTGATTGATTGAGTGAGTGAGTGAGTGAGTGACTGAATGAAATAAACTTGCGAATCATTCATTCATATCCTTTTCTCAATGAATTTGCTTGGAAAAGAGAGCAATTCTGTTTTCTATATCTACCACTTTAGGCGACTTTCTTCATTGAATACAATTCTAGTATTCTTTTATTTACTTTTCAGGCATTCAGCATAGATCTGACTGAGCTTCGTGGCGTGCTCCAGATTCTGGGTCAGCAGGAACACTTTGAGAAGTCCATACAACTTGACAACATGTACTGGAATGTTATGAAACTTCTGGGATTTAAGTAAGTTATAGAGCCAGCTTGGTGTCATGGTTAAAGTTACCATGCTAGAAAAGCCAGGAGACTGGCTGGGAGTTCTAGTTTTACCTTCAGCACAAAGTCACTGGGTGATCTTGGATCAGTCACTCTCTCCCACCCCTAGGAAGAAAGCAAGTGGAACCATTTCTGAAATTTTGCCAAGAAAACTTCAGGAATTAGAGCAGTTGCCAGAAGTCAACACAAACATGAAGGCGCATGCACACACGCATAGAAGGGGAAGCTGCATGCTCCATGCAACCCCTTGACCTTCCTGATCACGCCTTTTAATTTTGGAAAATGAACTTAGAAATTAACGCAGTCCACAAAAGCTTGACCTCCTGAAGAAAAGCTGAAATCGCAACCCCCATGCGTTATAGTCCTGCTGATGGTGGCCCTTAACATTTCTCCCCCTCCCCAGTTCCCCTAACACACAGGTGTCAAACTCGTTGCCATCGCGTGACGTATCTTGACGTTTTTTTTCTCTTCACTGAGCTGGGGACGGGCGTGGCCTGCACGTGACGCATCCACCCTGTGGGCTGCCAATTTGACACCCCTGCTCTAACTTAATGAATTGGCCCGTTCTATCAGAATAAATTCCGAATGCTCAGTTTGTAACTTCTGGTTCTTAAAACTTCATGGGCGACCTTAAAAAAAAGAAAAGGCTGGTTGATGATGGAAGGCGCTGTTGGGGTGGTTGATGGGAGTTGTAGTTTAATATAGGGGGAGGCATTAAGATTAGGGGAGTGTTTCTCTACCTTAGTGATTTTAAGTTGTGTGGACTAACTCCCAGAATTCCCTGGCCATCCATCCATGTAGGGGAATTCTGGGAGTTGAAGTCCACACATCTTAAAAATGCCTGAGATTGAGAAACACTGCATTAAGACTAAGCAGTGGATGTCACAGGTCCTTTCCTATTTTTTTTTTTAATCCAATTTATATCCCGCCCTTCTCCAGAGACTCAGGGCGGCTTACAATTTTATTAAGCACAAACCAATGTGCTTAGCCATAGCCTTTATTCCTCGTATATGCCTGCTTATTAGGGCTTTTGCCCCCCCCCCCAAGCGGCATTTATACAAAGTCAGCTTATTGCCCCCAACATTCTGGGTCCTCAGTTTACCTACCTCAAAAGGATGGAAGGCTGAGTCACCCTTGAGCCTGGTGAGGTTCGAACCGGCACTAATTGCAGGCAGCTGGAGCTAAGTGTTTCCATTTAGCAGTGCATGAGCTAATTGCGCCACCGAGACTCACTGAGGTGTTTCCTATTCTTGATTTGCAGGCGGCCTGTGAAGGTGAAAGTCTCTGTTCAGCCTGCAAACGGAACTGTGGTTGAGTCCCTAAAGCGGAAGAAAAAGGGCTTTCTACCAGCCACCAAAAAACGTCAGAATCGCAAGAAGGCCCAGCCAGGTCAGTCCAAGGAGAATGGTCCTGAGAGCAGCAGCAGAATCCCTGCCGTTGGTGAGGCTGAGGGTCGCTCAGAAGGAAAGAAGAAAAAAAGGAAGAGGAGGAAGAAGAAGCAGCGAGTGGCGGAAGAGGGCGAGAGGGAAATAGTGGAGCAGGGTCCTCCAGCAAAGAAGAAAGCTCAATCCCCAGGGACCACGGAAGGAGCTGCTGGGCCACGTGGCCAAGTGAAGAAGAAAAAGCAGCAACGCAAGGGAAAGAAAAAGGGGACTGATTGAATGTTGGGGACAGATGGGACTGTTTTTATCAACCTCTGGGAAATGTGTTTTTAAAGTTGCGGGGGAAATCTGCTTCTGGATTCCAGCTGGCAGAATTCAAACTGATCTGCTGTATTATTTTGATCATGGACTCCATTGCCATAAACAGTCTTGGGACTTCCTACCTGTGATGCCAGAAAAAATTTCCCTCTCCTAATTCATGTCATCTGGTATGGCTTCCAAAAGAGCCAAGCTGCAAACAGCATAACAAATTCTGGATTTATAGGTGTGAATGAGTTTTAATTTGATGATCCCAGCATCCAATATAATTTATAAGTTGCTCTTGGAAAAATGAGGTGCTTTGGAGAAAAACTCCTTGTAACGTCTGGATCAGTTCCATCTCCTTGGTTTCAATAATAGAAGGCATCAAGCTATGATGTGAAATATAAGTTGCTTTGGTTACTTGGAGTTAAGTGACAGAAGTTATATTTCTGAATAAAAAAAATAAAAAATTTTTTATAAATCTTTATAAAATTAAGACTAACATGACAGGCCTTGGCTCAGATGTGTTTGAAAAATTTGTACTTTTTGCACCTCTGTCTTCAGAATGGGTGCAACTTCTTACAATAAATAGTGCGTAAATTCAGAAAAAGCATTGAATATTTATGCCACCTGGCTCCAAATGACTGAGTTGTTAGTAGCATTCCAGAGTACACTAATCTGAGCAGTATACTTCAGAAAGGTATTTATTAGCAAGGAAGACCACCTTACTTGCAAGTAAGCGCAAGCTGGTTGATTTTAATGTGCGAGAGAGTTCAGGGACCTACACGCCAATACTGAGGACAGTGCCACCACCTGCCTCCAGTTTATACCTTACTATCCCATTAGCTTTCCCAATGCCTGCAGTGACATAGAGCAGTTATTACTGTACATGTCACTTTCCATCTAAAGGTCTTTTGCATCATCTTTCTCTGTTTTGGGATTTCACTGGGATGCTAAGGCGAGGGGAGTCATAGGAGATCTATGGCCATTAGATTCTCCCCCTTCTTCATTTTTTTCTGATGAACAGTGGGAACAAGTGTATTCTTGTTTCTACTTTAAGGGAAACAACTCATTGCAAATAGCTACTAGCAGATTGATCTAGTCAGAGCAGTGGTGGGTTCGGCCCGGTTTGCACAATCCGGTAGTGGTGACAGTGTGACGTCACCGAACCGTTCTCCGCGGCCGGGAGCTGGGCCCACCTGCGCGCCTGTAATGTTTTTTTTCCATTTTCCTGCTCTGTGCATGCACCGAGCGCTTGTTTCTAGTTTTTTTCAAGGAGATTAGTTAGTGCGCATGTGTGGAGTGTGCGTTTGGTGCGTGAGCGAAGTGGGGGCGCGCTCACCCCGATCACGCGCAAAGCACGTGCATGAAAAGAACCGGTAGTAAAGGTAAGTAGAACCCACCCCTGAGTCAGAGGTTTGTCAGAAAACTGACTAGAAGTTGGAAATACATTCTCTGCTTCTGAGAAGACTAAATGCCTGCTTGCATTACCTGAACAGAGTTTTCCAGCCTCATGTTATCCAAATATGCCGGGGGTGAGAACTCCCAAGTTGCAGAGAATCTGAAAGATGTCCCATCATGTCTTGTGGGTACCAACTGGTCTAGAAAACATATCCATGCCTACAACTTCCCTCAAAATACAATCTCTGCTTCCCAAACCAGCTGGAGAGACATTAGACCAAAGCAGCATAGGTAGTCCTTGACTTACGACAAAATTTATTTTGCTAAGTGACACAGTTGTTAAGGAAGCTTTGCCCCATTTTACAACCTTTCCTGCCACAGATGATAAGTGAATCACAGCAGTTGTTAAATTAGTAACACGGTTGTTAAGTGAATCTGGCATCCCCATTGCCAAGTGTCTTGTTAGAAGGTCACAAAAGGAGATCACAAAACCCCGGGACATTGCAACTGTCATAAATATGAATCGGTTGCCAAGCGTCATGTGAATTTTAATCATGTGACCATGGGGAATGCTGCAACGGTTGAGTAAAAATAATCAAATTTTTTCAGCACCATTGTAACTTTGAACTGTCACTAAACAAACTGTTGTAAATCGAGGACTACCTGTAATGCTCCAGGCTCTTGGCCCTTATTCTCATATAAATAGACAATGACTGGTAGCGGTTTGTGACAATGAATTGCATTTATTTTTTGTAGTGCTACTTATGGAATATTGAATCTTAGAATTGTTGGACTAAGAGGGGAAGCTTTCTGGAGAAGACCAAAGATCCATCTAGTTCAAATCTTGTTCCTATAAATAGGAACTGATTTCTCGAGAGATAGACTAGTAAGTGGAACACTTCCATTGTAGGCTTTCCTATTTCAGAACAATCAGCCCCACGAGGTCAGGGTGGCAAAAGATGATAAAAACTTAAAATTGGTTTTGGAAGGCCTTTGGAAATGGATGGTTTGCAGTTATCAGGACCAGAATGGCTGTTACTGTTTCAAATGTGTACGCTTGTACAGCAGCTCAGTGAAATGAGCCAAAAAAGTATGAAGGAAAATCTAATGAGAAGCATCTTATGGCTTTAGCCCTCTGAAAGATTTACCTTCCAAGAATTGGTCCAAATTCCTTGTTACAAATTTCTTAAAAACCTCAATCTTGGCCTCCTTATACAGCATTTTTGAAAGTAAGGAAGTCTAAGTATTACTTATTTGTACATTCGCCCCTTTTCTGAGCCAGCAAAGTTTTCCATGCAGAAGATGCTATTTTTAAATATTTGTAGATAATGTTAATAGTGGAAGGTATAGACCTAATTTAAGTCTATTGACGTTCCCTCCATTCAAGGGAAATTTATAATGTAAGAACATTGTCTACTTTTGTTTGAAACATCTCAATCCATAACACTGATTCTACTCTACTCTACTCTACTCTACTCTACTCTACTCTACTCTACTCTACTCTACTCTACTCTACTCTACTCTACTCAAAATTGGCAAGTCTTTGATGTGGATTATAGTTTCCCAACTGCCATTCATTTCCATGTTCTGTAGAAACAGCTGGCCAACATCTCAGGTTGTGGAAAACCAATACAAGGAAAGTCCTCCTTAAACACACACACACAATTTGGCAACCCTCCTCTGCTCTTATCTTGGCAGAAGCTTCCCTAGACTTCGGTAGTTTTATTTCAAAGCAAACATCAACTACTTTGCTCATCCTCAGAGTGTAAATTCACACAGTGCAGGGAGGGCAGAACAGCAGCAATTACAGGAAAAATGAGAATGCCAGCACCCACTGTTTAAATATGTTTTATTTCTTAATTTACATTATGTATGCGTATACATATATATATCTATATATTCATTTATATATATATTTGACTGCTTTGTTTTTATACTCTGAGATCCATAATCAATTTCACTGTCCTTTAAAAAATAAAATAGCCATTTGTTCGATTTTGCTTCTGAAAGAAAATCAGAAAAAACAATTTGAGTCCTGCCTTGTATAACAAGAAAAACATTAGTATCACGCTTCCGTGCTTTCCACTTGTCAAAGTGATCATTAAACGTCTCTTTTTGTGAAAAGTCTGAGAACAAAAATGCCAATTCCTCGAAATCAGACCTGGCTGGAAGATGGAATGGGGAGTTGGAAGTGGCATCACTTCCCATCTTGCTGGGATCTTTGAAAACCAATTAATCTCATTTAGGAGGAGAGCTGGGCTGAGCACTTGGTTGACTTCCCTTCATGACCGAGACTCATAGAAAATCGAGGCCCTTTTCAATATTTATTGATGTCTGCTCAAGAAAGATCTTTTCTTCTTCTACTTTGGTATAACTTCCAAGCCTAGTCACTGGTTCTCATTCTCTCAAAGCTTGGTTTAGTATCCTTAGTCATATCTTTTGCCCTAGTTTTACAATTTTGGGGTTCCTTTGAGATGGCACCTGCCACTGGGCCAGCAGAGGACCAAAACAAAATGCTCTTTTCTGCTAAATGGGATTCTGGTGAGCAATCTTGAGTTTCAGAAGGACTGGCCATATCTGTTAGGTATCTGTTGACTCTCTTCCTTGGCTGGGAGGTCCCTTGTTGGCATTATCAGATCCAGCGCTGGGTTAGTCTGCTTGCTTTAGTGCCGTTTAGATTCCCTACCACAATGATTTGGAACAAAATTACATGCTAAACGATCCTAAAAAGAGAGCAGGGAACAATTTTTTGCAGATCATTATCAGGGCTGGTGAAGTTTAGAAGGAGCTGGAGGATTCCAGGCACTGATCCTGCAACTTTTCAGCTTCAGAATGAGAGCAACTGAATTGAATGATGCTGCCATGCAAATCTGGATCACTCTACAAGGGCAGGAAAGGAAATAGTCCTGCAGTGTGGAGCAACTATCCATGCTGAAGATGAGTTAATGAAAACTCTGTATGCGTGCATGGCACGTGTATGCGAGGAAAATCTATTAAAATCTGCTGTTTGAAACTGAACTGGAGCCAAGATCCATTTCAGATGGAACTCGTTTCTGCTCCGTCTCTACTTTTGACATCTGGAAGGCTGTCAGTTTCCTGGAGATCTCATGGAAAAGAGATGAGATAAACAGAGGACTGGTTGGGATTAACAGGGCTTTGCAGCCACATGTCCTTTCTTAAAGCCAAAAGGGTGAACTGCCTGCTACCTTCTCAGAAACAGAAGTCATCTCCCTCCAGGATCAGGAGCAAAGAACTTCAACGTCTATGCCAAATTCAGGATGGGATTTTTAAGGCGGTTCTCCGCTCTAGCTTGTAAACAGAAAAACAACCATTCTCTCTTTTGAAAAAGAGTGAGGAGGATATTGCCACTGGAATATCCTCTAGTAATATGGTCTAGTAATTTTCTTCTTCTTTTCGGCCTGGAGAATCATTGGTAGAACTGTTGATAGTAAACACTTGCTGTCATGTCTCCCCGTTTCTCAAGAGACATGAAAAAAACAAATCTGACGTTCTCCTTGGAAAATTATAAATCTCCAGTCATGCTGGACCAAAAAAACCCCAAAAATCAATTGATAGGTCTGAGGTAGCTCCAGCAGTAAACTGCTAGTGCAAATGACACTCTTAGGTAAAGCAAAAGAAAGAAAAAAACTCTATCCAGCTAATCCAATCTTTTTGGTGTCTTGCAGAAAAAAAATGGTATCCTATTATATTATTGAAGAGCAGAAAACGTATCTGGGGAGCTCTAATCAGAAGGCAAAGCACTGCTTTGGGGAGGCTGGTATAATGTCTCTATCTGAAGACAGGATTGCTGACCAAAGCAAGGGTGTTAAATAGCGTTAGATGCTTGCTCCATTAGCAGAAGTGGGTGTGTCTTCCTTGGATTGAAAATCAAGTATCTTCAGTTCCCCAGATGCCTCTTTTTGAAGATGGGAGGATGAAAGAATCAGCATCCATCCAGATTGGGAGCAAGTTTTCATCCATGCTTCTGCAGACTACAAGGCTCCTTGTGTGCCCAGCAGACAACTTCATTTTGCTGAAACACCACCAACCCATTGTGTCCGAGAGTCTGGATTTCCTCTGGCTCCAAGCATGAGGAGGGGGGGGGGAGGATGAGGGGAGGGTGTCTTCCATAGGTGCTCATTTTGGGGTTTAGTGGCAGCTACGAAAGATTGCCTTCATTGCCCGAGATGTCAGCTGCGAGGAAGGAAACAAAGAAGAACTGTTAATGTGGGGAGAAGAATACAGATGCTTTCACAGAGAGGCAGTCAAAAATCTATAGCCCATTCTTTTGTACTGGCTTGGACCATTAAAATGGCCGTGGCCAGAATCCAACAGGCTGCAAATTGCTGGACTGGCTGGAAAAATATATTTACGGTAGGTTTCTGTTGAAAGTGTCCTCTCAGACTTTGTAAATAACTGATCATTTAAAGCACAAACCCAATGCTGCATCTTGGGGTTTCTTATTAAAAGAGTACAATGTGGCTCTTTATTACAGAGGGAAGATGTTGACTACTGTATTCTACATATATATATATATACACATATATATATATATATACATATATATATATATATATACATACCAGTGTCTATTTCTATCCCAGATCTCTCTCTATCTCTCTCTGTCATCTCTCTATCTCTATAATCTATCTAACTATGTATCTATCTCAGAGATTGTCTTTTCCCCATCTATCTCTCATCTATCTATATCTCTCTCATCTATCATCTCTCTCTCTCTATCCATCATATATCTCTCCCTCTGTCTGTCTGTCTGTCTGTCTGTCTGTCTATCTTCTCTCTCTCTCTCTCTGTGTGTGTATAATCATCTATTATCACATTTATACTCTGCCACAATCTCATAAGACTCTGGGTAGTCCACAAATGTCAAAGTGTGCAATAAAAAAACTCACAAAAACATCCATAATCCAAATAAACACTGACTACAAAAATATATATATCCTGACAAAAAACAACTGATAAGGCTGACCAAAATAATCTCATGAGCCAGAGCCAGGCCCTTTGAAGAGTTCTGATTTTAGCTGCTTCTGGAATATAATCAAAGAGAAAACCAACCAGGTGTCCACTAGAAGGACATTTCAAAGGTCTGATGCTATCACAGAGAAGCAATGCCTCCAAGCCTCAGTAATTCCAAAGAATTACCAGAATCAGAGAGTGTGGATATCTAACCCCAATTACTAATAGAGAATGGACCAAGCTGATGGGCAGGGATAATGTATTATTGTATTCGGAGTTCCCACAGCTCCCACTGATGTGTATGAGAAGAAGATGCTTTACTAAGTGGCTTCAACATTTCCTAATACTTCCTTTACTTCATTCCAATTGTATTTAGCTAAATGTGCATTGGGCTATACAGATGCCTTTGTGAGATATTGGAGAAAATGGTTACCTTAAAGTTTAATTCACAAAGGTTAACATGAAAGAAAGGCCATATTGAATAGTTTAGTGGGCTATACAAACATAACTCACACACTAGAAGTTAAACTACAATTAGTCCTCATTCTGTGACCAGCAATTTGGTCATTAAGCAAAGTGGTTACTAAGTGAAACTCTAACATTTTATGATCTTACTTAGGATTTCCTTTACTGTACAGACCTCAAAGGTTGTAAATTTGAGGACCAGAGGCAAAGTTACTTTTTCATAGCCATTGTAACTGAGATCACTCTCTAAAAAACATAGTCACTAAACAAGGACTATTTGTATTTCAAAGAGAAGTATGTATTCCTTTTAAGTCATAGCCAGACTTAATCTAGTTTTGTCATATATTAATACTATCACTGTTCACACAATATGTTTAATCAGGTCATGTAAATGCCTAGCAGATGCATTCAGACATGTAGTTCAATGACACTGTGTTAGATTTTTTCTTTCATTACGTTCAGGTTAATTTATGATTCACTGTATTGCGGAATCTACAAAATCTAATCAAAGTGAAGCATTTTGAATGAACATGGCCAACTTGCATGTAAAAACTTCCTGCAATTCAGTTTTTCCTGATGCATGTTTTACAAATTGTTCAGCAGAGAAAATGGACAGTAACCAGGGCATCCTACCCATGGTTTAAAATTGATTTCATATCCAAACCTTGGCTAACCAGTCTGGATGAACCGGAAAGCTACATTGTAGTTTATGAAAACTTCTCGATGTTATTTAGCAGGTCAAGCGAAGAGACTTTATCTGCAGTCAAAATTGTCATTTTATTTCAACAGGTTTATTAACTGTTCATCTGAATGCAGCTATTTTATTGCAAGTAAATAAAATTGCCTTTTTTGAGGAGAGTAGGTGGACCCAAAACAGCATCTACTAGAATTCCAAGCAGGCCCTGGAAATTCCTAGAATTCTTAGGATGCTTTTACTTGTTGCTTTTGTTACTTACCGCTGTTTTAAACTTTCACTGAGGTTGGAGGCATCATAAGTTGGTTTACCCTGCGGAAAAAGAAATAGAATTGTCAAGTTTTTTTTTCACAACTTTCATACACAAGCATACAATCATACAGCATAATTTTTTAAAAAAATATCCACATGCTATTGCCAAGACCTACACCATGACCCATCTGTTCTTTCTGCACAGGTAAATAATTTAGAAAGGGGAAAAACCCCATATGCAAAAGAGGCTCCCAGATATGGAATGTTGAGTCCCAGAATTCCCAGCATCTGGAAGTTTCTCAGGTTGGGAAACCCTGCCTTAGGTCTTCCTCAGTGGTTAGATGTTGGGAGGTTTAGAGTCCTCTGGTTGTAAATTATACAGGTAATCTTCGACTTATGACCACAATTTTATTTTTATTTATTTTATTTATTTGTTTCCCACTTTTATTACTTTTACAAACAAACTCAAGGTGGCGAACATATAGTATCTAATACACCATCCTATTTTCTCCACAACAACAAGACTGTGAGGTGAGCTAGGCTGAGAGTGAGTGACTGGCCCAAAGTCACCCAGCTGGCTTTCATTGAGACAGATGGGACTTGAACTCACGATCTTCCACTTTTTAGCCATAACGACTAGACAAAACTGGGTCTTGGAACTGCCAAACAGGCAATTGGGACCAGAACATCCATTGCTCACTGAGGAGATTATTAAGTAAGCCGTGCTCAATTTAAAGCCATTTTTGCTGCGGTCATTAATCAAAACACTTGATTATTCAGCAAACTTGGCTTCCCCCTTTGTCTCTTGTTTGTTGAAAGCCAGCTGGGATGGCTGCAAATGGTGATTACATGGCCTCAGGACACTGCAACTGTTGTAAATATAGGCTGCTAGCAAAACGTCCCAATTTTGATCATGTGACCGCAGGGATGCGGAGGTGATTGTAAGTGCTAGGATTGGGTTGTAAGTCTCTTTTTTCAATAATGCTGTAACTTTGAATGGTTGCTAATGAATAGTTGTAAATTGAGGACTATCTGTAATGCCCATTGCTCTAGCCACACTGGGTGGGATTATACTACAGTCCAAAACTAAACATCAGTTGTAAAATGTTGTTTTAATATGGGTAAATAAACAAATAATCTGTCAATTTCATTTTCTTATTTTTTTGTAAATCTCTCAG
>JANHFM010008819.1:0-15462 GCA_032468115.1 Grayia smithii
TCATGTCCAGGATGTGAGGGGTCTGTAAATATTTTCACAGCCCTCTTTTTGACTCGTGCAGTATACAGGTCCTCAATAGTAAATACCATCATCCTCATTTGGCATAGTTACTTTCCAGCATTTGGGTCTGGCAATAAATGCTAGCATGTGAAGGCTTTGTCACAACCCCATAAGGAACACACAAAGGACAACAGCAGCAGCAACAGCAGCACCCTAAATACAAGCATTGGGTTTGAGCTAGAAATTTGGCTCTAATGAGACCCATAGTATCAAGACTACAAACTACCTAATCACTAGGAAAGTGACTAAATTCTTTGCCATGACAATGATATGCATGCTTGATTGAGATGGAGTATAGATTATCTTTCTCTCTAACTAGGCTATGTTTCTGTACCTACTTAATAAGAAACCATCTTCACTGAACACAATGGGACCAATTTCTGAATGGGATTGTGCTGTTATTCCATCGTAGCAGAGATGACAATCATCACACCACTTTCAACATGTTTCAGAAAGAGCGCTAGGAAGAAATAGAATTCCCATCAAAGGAATCGCTAGTCCAAAACCTGCATTTCATCAATTTCACAGCAGCACTAAAACATGCTTACATACATACCCGAATTATCAGTCTGGAAAGATTGCAGCAATATTCCCTGAGCCTAAGCCTTGATTTCAATTCAGTCATACTCTATGTCAGGAAAGACATTCCATTAGTATGGATATATAAGAGAATGAATAGAAAACTTTTCTGGGGATTTAAGATCAGGACAAACCAACAGCACCAATCATTTTGAAGTCTGTTATTGTCTGAGTTGCTCCATGTGAGATGAAGTTTCTATGCACCTCACATCCATTTCCTTTGATGATATTTGATAAAATTTGCTGCAACCAATATAACATGATATCCACAGAGATACCGGGGGGAGGGAGGTACTAAAAACAATGGTCAGTTGGTTTTTGAAGAAAATACTATAGAGAACTGGAGCTTATGAGCTTGCTGCACCCAGGGGCATCAACTAGAAAAGCAAGCTGCTTCATGTGACCATTGACAAAGAGACTTTTTAATATTTTTTCTCTTTCGTGACAATGCGGATAAGGATAGAAGCTATACTTAAATATACATCTATAGAGTGTACCAAAAGTCAGCTCCCATAGGTCAATCATAATGTTTTATTAATTTTTTTCAGGGAAAATGTTACTGTACTAAGAAATGTTCAAAGGTCATGCAAAAAAATCTTTAGAAGAAAATGGCAAACTATTCAGACTTTTAATGTGATTAAAGACATAAGTTCTCTATGGGGCCTGGCTTTTGGTTTGCCCTATATATTAAAGCAAACTGTGCATTCAGAAAGGAAGGTACCCATCCTTCACTAGAATAGATGCTGAAGGAGAAAATTAAGGTCCACTTATTACTGATCAAATGGTGCCAGAGTTATTTGAATCATGTATTAAAGTTCACATAACATGTGGCAAAATTAGAGAGACTGAAAGATTAGATAGAATACAGAGAATATGCTCTTTCATTCATTTACCTTTGCTAAAACTAGAGTAAGAAAATCTGGATAGCTCAAACGATATGAAGAGCAGGAGGGAAAACATTATCACTTGTCTATTGCAGAAACAATTACAAATAACTCCACAGGAATTAGATACTAGCTGGCCAAACTCAGCCTCTTCACATATTATTGGAATTGTTTCCTTTGTACCTCCAGCTTCAAAAACATCATCCAACTAGGGCCGTTTTTATAGATAAGAGTTTTATGCCAGCTTGAAAGCAGTTTAGCCCCCTTCATTCTGTAACAGAGGCTGTGACAGAGGGCTGAGCCAATTTCTTTCTGGCTTAGCTGTGGGATATGTAACAGTCAAGGCTATGGTTTTCCCAGTTGCAATGTATGGTTGTGAAAATTGGACCATAAGGAAAGCTGAGTGACAAAGAATTGAGGACTTTGAAGTATGGTGCTGGAGAAGACTCCTGTGAGTCCCTTGGACTACAAGCCAATCAAACTGGTCAGTCCTAGAGGAGATCAACCCTGACTGCTCTTTAGAAGGCCAGATCCTGAAAATGAAACTCAAATACTTTGGCCACCTAATGAGAAGGAAGGACTCACTGGAGAAGAGCCTAATGCTAGGAAAGATTGAGGGCAAAAGAAGAACAGGATGAAAGAGAACAAGGTGGCTGGATGGAGTCACTGAAGCAGTAGGTGTGAGTTTAAATGGACTCCAGAGGATGGTAGAAGACAGGAAGGCCTGGAGGAACATTGTCAATGGGGTTGCGATGGGTCGGACATGACTTTGCAACTAACAACAACAAAGGATCTGTCCTTTGTAGAATTATATGTAGTATATAATGTGGTCTAAGTAAAATTCCACAGCTTTCTCAATCATTATAAATTTTGCAATACATGTGCTTTATCATTTATACAACATACTAAATTAATTTATAATTCATGAAAATATATTATGTTTTATCTAATCCCTGACTTTGGATCGAACTATGTTTTGTGGTAAATAGACTGATCTAATATGACTGGGAATCTGAATGAAGGATCATTATGATTTTAACTCCTTTGGCCTATACCAAGGGAGTCAGGATCCTAAAACAATCATAAAATGGCCCATGCCCAACCAGTTTCCTATTTAATTTTCATCCTTGGGAATAATGTGGCACAGAGACTCAAGTGTCTCAAGTGATGTGACTATGCTGTCTGAAAAACCTGGACATTGAATGTCCTATATGTGCAAACAAACCACATTATATTTTGAAATGCACAAGACCTAGTATCCAAATAGCAATGAATGGATCAATCTTTCATTCAGATTAAAGAAATGCCTGATAACTTAATCCCAATTTTGTCTTCATATTTGCAATGCCATCCCTATTATGAATTTTAGGTACAACAATTTTCTGATGCAATTAGAGACTCAAAATAAACAGCACAAAAATGTGTTATAATTAGTTTTAAAAGAACGTAGAATTGTTTTGAACAACAAAAAAGAATGGATGGAGAGGAGAAAATTCTCAGGTACTTTTTACTTTTCAACGATTAAGCTTTCCAACATTTTATGATTGAAATCAACCTGGAAATGACTTTAGCAGAAATAAAAACATGGGGGAGAGAATTGCTTAGAAAGTAATAGAATGGGTAACATTCCTTCATTTGCTTTAAAACTGATGACCCAAAGACACTTTTTAAAGATACCAGACAGATATATAAAGCTTCCATTCAAGTCTCTAAATTAGTCATCAGAATTACAATTCTGAAGTACAATGAATGGGTAAGGGAACTAGTTATGTCTAGCCTAAGGAAAAGAAGGCTTAAGGGCAATTTTCCAATACTTAAAGAGCTGTATTTAAGTACAGCTTCAGTCCTGTCCCTTGGACTGCAAGGCGATCAAACTGGTCAGTCCTAGAGATCAACTCTGACTGGTCTTTAGAAGGCCAGATCCTGAAGATGAAACTCAAATACTTTGGCCACCTAACGAGAAGGAAGGACTCACTGGAGAAGAGCCTAATGCTGGGAATGATTGAGAGCAAATGAAGAATGGGACAACAGAGAATGAGGTGGCTGGATGAAGTCACCGAAGCAGTCAGCATGAGATTAAATGGACTCTGGAGGATGGTAGAGGACAGGAAGGCCTGGGAGAACATTGTCCATGGGGTAGCGATAGGTCGGATATGACTTCACGACCAACAACATTATCCTATTATGAACTAATCTCTTAAGACAACATATTAACCTTAAATTAATAAAAATTGACCTCTAGACATATAGACATTTTCTCCAACTACAAATATTATCATTGCATTATTTTTATTGGTTGCCCCTGGTCAGAAGAGTATCATATACAAAAACACTAATATTTTACAGAACACTAATCTTTTATACAACTGTCCAGAGTCACATATTAATTTTACAAATTATGATTTGTTTACAGTCAGCCAGATGTTTAGACTGGTTTTGGCATTTTTATTCATCTATCAAGTCCTTCTCAAGAATCTGGGATAGGCAGTTTGTGTTTGATGGTATTATTATTATTGTTGGTATTTTCATTGCTAATTTTAGTGATTAATTCTCTGTTCTGGCATCACATTATTTAATTCCCAAATAAACTGAAATAAATGATGGACTGTATGCTAATAATAAAGTTTCTTTGTCAAAGTTTGAGGGGAGCTCCTTAACACATGTTCAATTCTGAATATTATTTTTACTTCCAAATTAACAATGATTAATTAAAGATTAGTGATGGGTGAACTGTCATCACCTTGCCACAATTTTCACACAACTGTGTTTTTCAATCAAGATTTTGAGTAGTTACAAGGAATTACTGAAAAAGCTCATTATTCAAAAGATTAGATGATGCTTTCATCCTCAGTTTCATTGAATCCTTATATTTTCTCCTGTATTCCCATTTACTTATTCTCAAACTTGCCTGGTCATGCAGCAGGAACAGCTACAAAACCAGCAGCAAAACTCATCACTGTCCCTCCCTCCCGCCTGATGCCCACTTCCATCAACATTTTTTACTGTGAATAAAACTTCCCCAATTGGAGAAATGCTCATGTACAGACTTGTTAGACACATTTCTGTAAATAGGCGATTAAATTTAGAAAATGTCACCAAGTAAATAATATAAAAAGGGTTAACCAGCCCAATGTCATTCACCACTATAGCTGAAGTATTGAGGCTGTCTGAATTAAAACCCTATCATAGGCCTTCTTCATCCCATTTAGTTTATCCCTTAATTGTGAATATTGGGAATAACTAATGTATTTTGTGAATGCAATTCTTTTAGAATATGATATTAATTAGAATATGAAAATATGAATATGAAAATCTGAAGGTTTTTTTTAAGAGCATCATCCCCACTAATATCTGCCAGTGCCATCAATGGAATTTTTTAAAATGCATATATTTGAGGGTGCTTTGAAGTTTTTGGTGAAGTTTCAGATAAACAAGTAGATAGGTAGGTATATAGATAGATAAATAGCTAGGTATATAGATAAATGAGAGAGAGGCAGAAAGAGAAAAGAACTAAAGAGAGATATTAGATAGATGATAGACAGACAAACAAATAGACATACGTATATGCAGCTTTTGATCAATGTCAGGGCATTGTTCTCTTAAATAGTAAAAAATGAAATATAACAATAAGTTTTTACTTTACTGTTTACCTGATTGTATCATAATGAACATTGGGAAACTAGATAAAATCATGAATATTTTGTCCTAAATTGTGTTAGATATCTCAAATAAATAAATAAATAGAAATCTCACGTGTCAAACATCACCCGCGTCCTCATCATTTTTAACTTTTCCAGCTCTTCAAAGCATCAGATGGTAATTCTCTTGGGTTTTCAGTAATTTAAATTACTAAACCTTTTATCTCAATGATCTAGCCATAAAATATCTATGACTAACTACATTTTCTAGAAAGTAATTAGTTAATTGAAACGTCTACTTTCAAACTGTCTATTTGTAGTGTGCAGGAATCTAAAAGGATTAATATAGGTGATGCATGGAAATTGAAATGTGCTTATTAACACTGTCGTATAAAGACACAAAGTGTTGCTAGTATGAAATAACAGTGTATTGGAGGTTTATGACTATACATTCTATTGCTGTCAAATTACCCTGTACAAATTTGTCAGGTAAAGTGGGCATCCCGCTAAGGGTAATCTGTGCTTTTATGACTTATGCTGATTGCTTTTGTTAGAGTTTAAGGCATGCTCTAAAATTCTTTGAAACTGAAGGTTGGTTTTACTCTACACTTTTTACATATCATGGCCCATTGGCCACAATGTGCCCACATACTGTATCCCCCAGCTATCAGGATTTTGCAGAAATTGTAGACATGCCATTTCACTAATAATTTAAAGGCAGTATTTCTTAGTGGTATGAACTTCAACTTCTAGAACTTCAACTTCTAGAACTTCAACTTCTAGAACTTCAACTTCCAGAATTCTGCAGCCAGCTTCACAATTCTGGAAACTGAAGTCCACACCACTTCAAATTGTCAAGATTGAGAAATATTGTTTTAAAGGGCTTGTGATAGTTTTTCAATCTTAGAGTTGAAAAATATTATTATATATTTTATCCTATTGATGTTTCTGTAACTCAAGGTGATAAACATAGCTAATAATCCTGCCTCCCATTATTCCCACAATTCAGCCCTATGAGGTGGGTTGGGCTGAGAAAGAGTGATTAGCCCAAGATTATCCAGTTGGCTTTATGCCTAAAAAAGGTCTAGTACTACAATCTTCTGTTTTCTATGCCAACATTTTAACCACTACACCAAATTGGATCTTAATATAAAGAATTATTTAGCATAAATGCAAGTATTGATTTCCCTGTTCATATTCTCATAGATCCATCCTGAAGTTGGATTTTGACTGCTTAAGGAGGATTTTGCTGTCATCTCTCATCTTTTTCCTTAATCTGTCCTTTTTTAAATACACTTTGATACTTGATCAGAATCTCTCTTATGTCCTTATTTTCTTACCTTCACCCAACTTTCTGTGACTATTCCTTTTCTACCTTTTTGTTTCTGATGAAATTTTCTTGTTCATCCTATAGTCTAGTCTTTGCTATACTAATATGTACCTTTCATTGCCTTTTGTTGATAAGAATATAGTGGCTATTTATTTCTCTTCCTGTCAATTTACCTTGTCTTTTTGGTTATATTTTTAGTTTTATGCTTTGAATTGTTTCCCAGGTTCACTGGAACTATCATTTTAGCAAGCACAATTTTGCCATTTCAGAGAATATCCAGTTTTGGCATATATTTTTAATATTCAAGCACCAAGAAGTTAGAACCCAGAAATTTCCCCTTTGTCCTAATGCACTCTGTTACATTTTTACCATCACTAACATAATTATAAACACTGAAATGATGACACATCAACCCTATAAATTCCCTTTAAGATAACCATAATTTTCTAGACTAAGTCCTCATTCTTGTTTGGACTGCCAAGCTAACCAGTATCATCAGATTCGCAACAGCACTAATTCGTCATAGCACCCTCAATATAGTTGTAACATCCTTGGTTTCATTAAGGTGCCATGTGTCCCATTCTCAGTCCAGCACAAAAAAATAGATTAATAGTCAGTTTTATGTTCAGCATTTTTGCCTGCTACACATGAAGATGAAAATGAATTATTTTCAAGAATGGATATTATTTGTTTTAATTGCTGGTTTTAATTGTTTCTTGTGTGTTTATTCTTGTGAGCCTCCCCGAGTCCTTCGGGAGAAGGGCAGCATATAAGTTTTATTAAATAAATAAATAAATAAATAAATAAATAAATAAATAAATAAATAAATAAATAAGAATTCTTGGTTTCCTTTGGATACCTGTAACATGATTTCAGCCCACTTCACACGCTGGGAAATAGGCAAGTTTGCTCAATGATCCATTGTATACATATTCTATAGTGAACCAGAGTGGAAATGAATCGATCTGCTGCCCAGAAACCTTCTACCAATTCTTTGGAAGAACTGGAAAAGTTTTTCTTTTTCTTCCATCCCCCATCTACAAAGTGATAAGGAGACATCTGGAAAGTACAGTGAGTTATATTCTGGGTTAAAATAAAATTTATAAACAGTGCAGATTTGAACTAGAATGCAGCCTTAAGTATAAATGAGTTTCTGAGCCAAAAATTTCAATTGGACTGTATTGGAAACTGGGAAAAAGTCTTATCTGCATCAGTCTAACCTGCATGATATAATATTGTAAAAGCATCTTCTTTAAGCATCTTATAAGTAAGAAAGGATCCAATTGGTAAAAGCATCAAATACATAATAAATAACTGGCTTTAATCCATGTGCATATATTTATTTGTGTATTAAGCATGCTGACTTTAAACTACCCACTATTTTATTATGGTCGATGCATCAATTTGGCTATTTAACTCTGAAAACTTATGACAGAACAATATTGGTTATCATTAGTCAGAGTATATCACAAAGGAAGCTTGAGCAAAGAATGAAAAGAAAAAGTTGTGTTGTTTTAAAACATGAAAATACTGCTGTGGGTTGATGGTAGGAAATTTTTTTTCCCCTCCATTTTCTGCATTTACATTTTGTGACTGCAGTTAAAGAACATTTCACTGCATGGTACTATCAATCATACTTAACCCAGAAATGTTCTGTATATTAGTAATGCTTAATTGGCATATTTAAAGTAAATAGCTATTTCACTTTTGCTGTAAATTCTCTGGAAATAATTCTATGATACCCTTGGAATTGTTTGTTCTGAAAATAAACTAGAAGAAATCTGAAGTATGCATTCAGATAAGAAATTATTCAAAAGGCATCATAATGCCTATCTTGCCAGGTTACCTGTACTGTAATGCCTACCTTGTCAGATTACCATCAAAATATGCCTGCTACTGTAGTCTGGCTCCTTCATAAGAAAATAAGTGTGTGGTCCTTCAGTTCTGAGCAAATTGATTTAAATGTATAAATTGATTCATATGGTCCTTTCAATTTGCATAGCCATCCTGATTTGGCTGGATACAGTGGATTCTTTTCCCAAATATCATGAAATACATTCAAGAGAAATATCATCAGGAACTAGTTAGCAAACCAGGCTTTGCTTGTTGTTTGACCTTTGAAAGCATCAATCTACTCAGAGTGTCTCAACCGTAAGATGTGTGGACTGAGGAATTCTTGGAGTTTGAAGTCTACACATCTTAAAAGTAGCTGAGGTTGAGAAACACTGGTCTAAATTCAAATAAATAGACCGGACAAATCTAAAGTCTGAGTATGCTACTATTCTACTTACCAGTGTATAATTTCCACAACATATCAGGCAACCCAATGTTCACAAATTATTGTCAGTGAGCTAAAAGCCTTACAGAAGGCCCATATGCTCTTAGCAAAAAAACTGAAGAAGAAGAGAAATACAAAAGTACAAAAACAATACCCCGTACACCTTCTCTCTGCAGCTTGCCAGACTTCAATATTTGATCTTTCAGTTCTTGAGAACTTACACTTGTGTGTGAGTTTTCCCCAGCCGTTGGCCTTTAATTAGATTATTTTATTTTGAGGTTTCTCTTTTGAACCTAACATACACATCACTAAACATCATGTTTTCACAACAGATTGTCCTAAACTTCTGATGATTCATTTAACAACAGTTTGAAGTTACAGCAGCCTCAGAAAAAGTGACTTATGGTGTTATGGTTGTCATACTCCCCTGAGATCACATGATTGCAATTTTGACTCTTGGCAACCAGCTTGTATTTACAAGAGTTGCAGTGTCTTGCAGTCACAGATCCCAATTTGCAATCTTCCCAGCTGACTTCTGAAACAAGGCCCTTAACAACTGCCTGATTCCAGTTTGTGGTCATAAATCAAGGAATGCCTTGATGAAGGAGGAATGAGGGAGGAAAAAAGTTCCAATGCATTTTTGAGCAAGCATACATGCCTCCCCAAAACTCGAGTTAAAACCCTTCTAGGTGTATTTATTCACCTAAACAAAAAGGAACCTTATTGGCAGGGAAAGAGTTGGATAAATAATAAGCGTAGCCGGAGGGTGCCTAAAGGAAGAAAAAAAAAAAAAGCTCCATTTGCTTGTCACATAGGATGGAGTAGAAACTGTAGGGTGGGATGGAGAAAAATAAGTTCCAGCCTTTCTGAGTTAATAATAGAATTAAGGCCAAGCCATTTTTTGCATATACTCAAAAAAGGTAGCAATAAGCCTTATGCTTGTGTAAACAGCTCTGATTTAGGTTAAATATGAAATTCAATACAGCCATGACACAATTTGTATTTGTGATTTGAAATTCAGTGGTAACTGATTCAGATCAAGCCTATTCAAGATTAGATTTGGAATAGAAAAGATTCACCCATTGACTACAATAGGGAAAATAACAGGGATTGCTATTTAGCTGCCCAAGATTTCAACTACATACTTCAAGGTTTTACCAGAATAATGGTTTGAAATATCATTCCATGCTTCTTTTAAGGCAGAAAGAGTAGAACGGAGGAAAGAATGACAAGTCTCAAATTGACTTATATTTAGCAAAGACCATATACAGCCACTGTTCATTTACTGCCAACTTCAATTAGCAACTGTTCACAAAGATAATGATAATAAATGGTAAACAGTAGCAAAAGAAATAATTTTCTGACAAATGTCTGCATTTATGACCAAATTTTGGATCCTGACAAGAGCACAACTGAAATTAATACTGGTGTTGCTGCACAAGAAATCTTCACAGTGTCTCGTCCTCCTCTCTTTCTGTCTCTCTGTAACATGATTAACTTGGTGACCATTTTTCCACAACCACTGCTATTATTAAATGAGAGAGTGTAGAGAAATTCACAGAATCTATCCAATTTTCCATGTGTTTTTTAAAATATTTTTTTAACTTTTCATTTGTTTTACTGATCCACCACAGGCTTGTGCTTTGCTTCCTCTTTCCATGGATTTTCTGGAGTGCCCAGTAGGTTATCATAGTTTCTTGCCTAGACTTTCCCCTCCTGGGAAGATCCCATCAAAACTTTGCTTAGTGAGATGCCAAGCTGGAAGGGCACATTGGCAAAACTTGTTTCTTCTGGGAGAGAGTCTCAAGAATGAAAACTAGCTTCTCTTCATAAAGTGGTGTTTTTTGTGTCTGATCCTTGGCTTTTCTGGGGTGTCAGAAAAATTGTATATCTTCTTGACATTTCCAAGGAAGAGACGTCAACTCAGTCTGAACTTCATTGAATCAGTGACACAGCTTGCTGGTAGTATCTATGTTTGTTAATTAGTAGAGTCAGCAGAAGGAAGCTAGCAAGGTGAGACACAATGCCACATAAATAGGCAGGTTGTAATTGGCACAGAATGAATGGCATTCATAGTTTTGCCTAGTTCCCTTTCTTAAAAGCAGTAAATACTGGGCCCAGCACCTGTCAATGTAAGTTTGGCACATGTTCCCTCACTCAATTATGAACAATGTAAAAATAAGGTTTGACCCATATTCAGAGAGCTGAAAGTCAAACTCCCAGTTGTATTGGCAGGACTAGCATAGAAGAAGTGTCACATTTCATTAGCATAAGAGACAGCAAAGTGAGGCCTTCTACTGGCCACATTTAAAAAGCTGAAACTGAAAAAGAGGAATGAAACCCAAAATAATGTAAAGTCTTGCAGCCCAAAAGTGTTTTGATAGGAAGAAGGCTTAATGATAGCATAAATCTCCTTGTCTGGGGTTCATGTCAGTGGCAGAGAGAACCCCTCATAATTCAACTTGCTGCTTCTGAATAGCAGGTTGGGAAATAATAAGGTTTACTTCATCCAGAGTTGATCGTGGAGGAGAGGCTTAACCTGCATTACTGAAACCTGTTCAGACAAAGAGGTACTGTAAGTATTCTTCCCCTCATGGAAATGTGGCTACTGGGTATTTAAGTGTAGTGCTAGCCATGATCCCTAGACAGTAGTCTGTGGAGTAGTTATTGTAATCTGGTAAATTACATTATGGTGTACAAAATCATGGTGAAATCCATTGCCTTCCTTGTTATAGGGACAGAGGTAGCTCAGGAATTAATGGCAGCCATGGACGTGACCCAGATTGCTAATTTACCAGTAGTCATAGATTAGAGCTAGTTTTTGTTTTGAAGCAGTGGCAACATGATAGGGAGTTGAAGAATGTTAGTATTTGTCCCTTTGAGGAGTCAAATCACTCTCTGTTGGCTTTGGAATTCTCTGTAATTCTTCCTTGCTGCAGGGAAGAAGGACTTTTTCAATCAGGGACCTAACCTTAGGAAATCTGAGGATCTGACACAGCCACTTCCTGGAATGAAAGGGCAGCAACAGATTTGGATCAGACCTTGCCTATGAAGGTTTTCTTTTCTCATGCATCCTAGAAAACGCAATTGGATTTGGAGATACATACAATGGTTCTGGACAATGTTTGTCCTGTTTTCAACCTTCCCTTTTTAGGCCTTTGAAGAAACCCTCAAGGTTTGGATGGCCCCAACCTTGGTGAGCTTCTGTAAGGCTTTAAAATTTCCCTTTGCAAGTATTAGGTCCGAATGTTACATAAGCTTGTCTAAAAAACAGGATTTTTACTTTAGGATTTTTAAAAAGTTGGACTTTGAGTGTCTATTTTTGCTGTTTTATACCAAATTGTTGTGCTTCTTTATGCTTATTGTTTATCTTGGTTTGTTGTTAAGCCTATGTGGGCCACCTAAAGATACAATTGAGAGTATGTACATATAAATAAATAAATATTTTTATTGATTTTTATTGATTTTGTCAAGCGTATATAAGATTACATGTAAAAGTATAAACATAATTAGAATACATGAGAAGAGTAAGAGTAAAAAGGAATATTAGGACAGGGACAGTAGGCACACTGGTGCTCTTATGCACGCCCCTTACAGGCCTCTTAGGAATCAGGTAAGGTCTACAGTAGACAATCTAAGGTTAAAGTTTTGGGGATTTGGGGAAGAAACCACAGTCAGATAGTGCATTTCAGGCATTGACCTCTCTGTTGCTGAAGTCGTATTTTCTGCAATCGAGTTTGGAGCGGTTTATCTTGAGTTTGTATCTATTATTTGCTCATGTAATGTTGTGGTTGAAGCTGAAGTAGTCATTGATAGGTAGGACATTTTGGGAGATTTGGGAGATCTTCTGCATATACTATATATAGAGATAGAGATAGATAGAGACAGATAGATAGAAATAAATGATAGATAGATAGATAGATAGATAGATAGATAGATAGATAGATAGATAGATAGATTCTTTTTCTACAATAAAGCAACTTATATATTTGTAGTAAGTTTTTAAAGCTTCTTGTATCAACTGATTTACTAAAGATAGGGTTGAGTTTCTGGAAAATAAATATTTATTGCTTGAGTTTGTATGAAGTCTGACACTTGTGTGAAGCAGACTGATCAGGAAGAGAATGACTGGCTAGAAGTCATCTGATATATTTCCATGGCTGAAGGTAGAATTAAACCTGGATCTTACAAGTCTAACTTCACCTTATTTTCCTGGCTGTGGCTCTGCGATATTCTACTGCTTTCATCATAGCCTTAGGGATGGAAGAAACTTTGATTTGATGTGAACTGATCTAATTTGCATTTCATGACCATACATGAAAAGTGTTTTCCCAGAATTTGTGATGCGGTTTACAGTTTTCAAAAGTATGCATGTATGAGGGGTAGGGGAGAGAAAATTAATATAAACAATCAGTGAAACTATTTGCCAGAATACGTACATCAACATCTACAAATAGGAAAAAGTGCAATTAAATATAAGGATATTGAAATTAGTAGCTGGTAGAAGGGAAAGATGTGGAAGAAAGAACAAAGACTACCAGAATGTCCTTTTTTTGTAATTTTTAAAAATCTTTTCTGGTAGTTTCTATTTTTACTTTTGAAATCGCTTAAATGTGTATATATATCTTTTTCTTTTTCCTTTTGGTTTTCTGCTTCCGTGTTTTACTTAACCAGTAAAAAGATTTCTTTTTAAACCCAAATTTTAATATTTTACATCTTTTTCAACAAGATCATTTGTCACAGTAAAAGTAATTTTGTATTTAAATATTGTGTTACATTTGGTAAAAAAAACAAGTTACATGCATTAACTCAGCTTTGAGATTGAATATTTTCAGATGTTTATATTCTTTTGAAGTTTAGCTCTATCACATAGAATTTTATTTTTTGAACAAAAGAAATGGACTTATAACCAAAATATTTATTGTTCAGCATCAGAAAGTTCCAGCTATTCAATAGTTTGCGGTAATTATTAAACTAGATCATCTATGGGTGACTGCAATGTATCATTACTTCAATTTATTAGTATATTCAAATATAAATCTTGTGAAAAGCATACAACATACATTTCTCTTTAAACTTTTTTCTTCTCTTATGGACGGATGGATAGATGGATGGATGGGAGAGAAGGAGGGAGGAAGGAAGGAAGGAAGGAGAAGAGGAGAGGAGAGGAGAGGAGGGGAGGAGAGGGGAAAAGAAGAGAGAGGAGAGGGAGGGAGAGGGAAGGAAGGAAGGAAGGAAGAAAAGAGAGAGAGAGAGAGACTGTACAGGATAAATAAACAGCGGGGGGAGAACAGACACAGAAATGTCCACAACTAAACCTTAATGTGGAAAACCCAAGCTGAATTTCAAAGATATGACTCAGTTAAGAATTACAGCAGGGGTCAGCAGATTACTTTGATTTTTTATTAGAACCTGAAGACTCAGCAACCAGATATTACTAAAAATTCTTACACTCTGTATAGCTACAATCTAAGATAGATAAATTCCCACAATCCACCTGGCATGTCCACTTCATAATTATTTAGAAGTCTGAGAAGAATTCTGAGAAGAAAAAGAGAAAAAGGGAGGGATGTTGGAGAAATTGATCCTGATCATTGCTCCATTGCTGGCCTCCGTCTTTCGTCCATTGCCCTACATAATCCTTAGGAATAGTAAGGTCACTTCTGTTAATGTTAATTTTTTCCCCTCAGTGTGGATTGAAACAAATTTTGACTTATCCAATCATCTTTATTTAGGATCTTTCTTTTCATGCATATGTGTTATTTTTTCACTCTCTAACATGTGAACGTTCTTGGAATGTTGCCAGAAATTCACCATGAATAATTCAGTATTGATCAAAGGGAAATACAAGCTTCAGTCAAGCAAAACCTAGATTTTTCTTTATTATGAAATCATTTGGAAAGCTACATCTAAGTATTCTTTCATTCCAACCACATATATGATGTCTCCATAATTGAGAATGTGTGTATATGAGAGACAGACTGTGATTTTGAGGGTGTGCTGCAAAAGGGGGAGAAAAGGGAGGGGGGAAATGTAAAGGCTGTTATTTTGCATTTCGGTTTTTCCTAATTAAGGATTGTGGGATTTTTTCCTTAAGAAAATCAACTGCTTTTAACATTGCTCTAATTAAATTTTCAGACGATTTTTTTTTTGCTTGTGCAAGAGAATTCAATTAGGTTTTAATCTCTGTAATCAAAAATGCACTGGTGCTTTGAGTATTTGATTTTTAATTTAAAAATTTGACATGGCATTCCAATTAAAATGTTCAACAGTTGCATTGTAGCATAAAAGTCTATTATATTTGGTAATCAGGAGAAACTGGAGACCATTAAAAAAAAAAAGTAGCATTCAAAGCAACCTTCAGGTAATTGCAATACTTAGCCCATCTTAAATCTTTTCTTTGGCAGTATAGCCCCTGTCTCTATTTTCAACGTTTGAATGGAGATTATGGTTATCTATCTTGTTATAAAATGCAATTTTCTGATTCAGTAAAAGGGCCATGAAGCACATATGGGCTTCTCAGTTTATATTAATGGATGGGGGCTTGAAATGCTATTGGTTAGCACATTGAGAGGTGCCATTTCCATGAAAATTAATGGGAAAATAAAATGTTTCTATACAATAACATGCAACTGTTTTGCATATTCCATGTTTAGCCGCTCTATACAAGTAAGTGTTATTGTTAGTGTTGGA
>JANHFM010008819.1:31808-43604 GCA_032468115.1 Grayia smithii
GCTTGTTTTGGATGCAGGTAAGTGCACGGCACGTGTGGAGGCTCAGGGAGGGTGAAAAACAGGCCTAGTGGAAGTTCAAGAAGGCAGGAAACAGGGCCATTTCTGGCCTCCAGAAGACCTCCGGAGCTTGGGGAGGCCATTTTTGTCCTCGAGGAAAGCCTCTGGAGCCTGGGGAGGGTGAAAATGTCCGCCCATGGTGCAGGAGGCCGACTAGGCCAAGCCCACCATGGCCATGCCCACCCAGAAACCAGGCAGAGAACCCCTGTTAAAATTTTTGAAGCCCACCCCTGGGAAGGAGCATTATCTATGTTCTCTACCTTGTGTTACCTGTAAAGTAATAAAAGTGGAAAAATAAATAAATAAATAAATAAATAAATAAATAAATATTTCCTGTCTCATTGGGATTTTATGTATGCCCTGAGACAGCTGGAGGAAAAATAGAGAAGCATGAAGAGTCCAAAGAAATCCCAATTTTTGTGGTAGACTGAATTGTTCTCGATATAAAGGCTGTGATTGCAGTCAATGATCCAGGTCAGCCAGTGAAAGATCCTACAGGCACCATTTCTACCATGGTAGCCATTTCTTCATCCTTTATAAAATCATCAAGTCCTGTCACATTTTTTGTCAGCTTCAAAGCTTAACACAAGGCGCATTCAAGATGTCAGATTTTGTTACAGACTCCAAAGAGCTGAAGAGAATGGCACTGATGAATCAGAATTGGAGAACATTATTAACACTTTTACGAATGAGCTCGCTACAGTATATGCAGGTTAATGATGAAAAAATAATTAGTTATGTAATTAGACTCTGTCCACATGAGACACATGCAGGTCTAAGTGCTTTGAATTAGATAACACCTGACTTACCCAGAGAGAGAAAATAATGAAAACTTGTTAAGAGCTGTGCTCTTTTAATTAGAATACTGTGGAGTCCTGAAATTTTCTCAGTTTGTTATTTTACTCCTGGTTGGAAGTAAAAACAGCAGCTTCTCACTAGTTTCTTGGCCTGCTATTGTGTTAGTTCAGAAATACATAACATGAACATTCCTATGTAGAACCTGCTGATTTTACCAGACATGGATCGAAGGAAAGACAATTAATACCTGTCACAGGCATTGACTACAAGATCAGTTCAATCTCTATCTCATGCTTCAGAAATTGTTTTATGCAGAAATTTATCCTGCATTTTCTTTTACTGATTCTTGTGCAATAAAATGAATTAGAAAGAATAAGAGAATTTTAGTGAAATTCTCAAGAGATATAGTATGGTTCTTCTTTAGTTTCAGGAAATGTAGAAAGCCTGTTGGCATACATCCTGTCTTTCACTGTACACTCATCTCCTGTAACAATTTGTTGACTTTCCATGCCTCCATGAAATCCCCAAGGAAGGCATCGTGAGGAAACTTCTCTGAGGATAGGGGAAGGGGCTTCTCTTTGGGAAACATGAAGAGCCAAGAAGGCTTCTAAAGAATGGGGAAATGAACAGCAGAAACAATACCCAAACTAGCATCCTCCCCTATCATCATCAACAACAATGAAAACTAAAAAGAAAAAAATACTGATGTTGTAGTTAACGGATGTCTCAACAAACAGATGTAGAAGCCCTGAATGGATAACAAGATGTTGATCCCTGACCTGCCAAAAAGGAAGCATGAGCTCGTATTTTGCTGCTCCAGATGGATAGGAGGGATTTCCATCCTCTTCTGGCACAAGCCCTGCCATCCGGTCTGAGGCAGCTGGTGAATCCTCCTCTCTGATTTTCAGGACCATTTGCCTTTTAGCCGCATGAAAGTTCAAAGGCTTTCCCTCTATGCCAAAAATCCCTCTCTCTTATTCTCTTAACAACCATGGGTGGTAGGAGAAACAGAGAGAAAGGAACAGAAATCAGGTCTTTTAGGTTCTGTTCCTCGAAGCACCAAAAGGATCCACTTTATGCAATAGAGGCTGAAGCAGCTTTCTGTTTCCTTTTCTGGAAAATATGGAAGGGAAGCTGCTCTTCTGTGGGCATCCTACCAGTCAAACATGGGAAGCTTATCACAGGGATACTGACCTAACAGGCACCTTGCCCTAAGATGCTGGGGGAGAGCTGTGCCACAGGGAAATTGCTATTTGGGTAGCAAAATGTGGCTCCCCATCCAGTAAAACTGCCCACAGACAGCCACTCTGTGGGAAGAAAACCAGGAAAAAGCAGTTTTTCAGAGCACACACCCACACTCAGTTGAAACTAGAACTAGACGATAGTCTAGAGAGGAAATGTAACCTTCGGGGCAATGTTTTCAACTGAAGAACTGCTTTTATTTGCTTGAAAGGTATCTGGGGAATGGGTCTTCAGCCTCCCATCCCAAAATACCAGTTTCTTCTGCGAGGATAACTGCATCTAAAATATTCCTGGTAGACTAGTCCACTAGGGGAGTTTAAGGGTGGACAGGTGCTGATTGAAGAGCCACGTGCATTCGAGCTCTCAGATACTATTGCCATGGTAAGGAAGAGATGCTCCGCTTCTCCATTTTGTTCTTTGCTTCATCTGTCAAGAAGAGTGGTCAGAGAAGGAGGAAACCAATTCTTCTTCTCTTTCCCTTGCTTTTCTTGCACCAGGTTATCAGTGGGAAAAGAGGGTTCTTTGAGTCCCCAACTCATGGAATCACTCTGTGGAATCAGAGATCTACAGCAATTACATTACACTCTATGTAATTACATTAACTATGTGGAATCAGAGACTCTGTTGCCAATTGTTGCCCTCTACCTGTCTCCATCCACTACTTCTGATGTGGGCAGAACTCTTATTCTACATTGTAGCCAAAATGGAATTGGGTTCTTCTTTAAGGTGGCCTATTTTTCTGCCATTCCAGCAAAAGTTAACAATGCTTCAAGGTCTGAGAATAAGATTTTAAAGAACTAGAAAACTCTTCAGGGAAATGAAAACCTCCGAGAAATTTCAAGGCAGATTTCAACACCACATTAGAAAAAGCCTGATTGAACTCAGAATTCACAGGGTTATGATTAAATCCAAAGCAAGATTTGAGGAACGAAGACTTCCTGCCTTGCATTGATTAGCATGAGAAACCACAAGTGTCTGTAAGTTTTTTTTAAAATGCTTTTGAAAGAACAGAATGAATTTGAAGCACGTGCATCATTGAAAGTAGATACAACTTACATCTTTCAGAAGAGTATATTTACCATGTTTCGAGTAGATAAGTGCAATAGATGAAATGCAAACAATGTCATTATGAATCTGAAGTGTTAACATATCCTATTCAATTGTTTGTTGGGTAATATGTATGAAAACATAGATGTTTTCTTGGATAAGAGGTCCAAATTAATGTTTAACTAACATACAAAATTTGCTGCAACAATAGTATGGGAATAGTCATGTAATGCCAAGAGTTCACTGTGTTAGGTCCCCAGCATTTCTTTTTTCTTCATCGAGGAAAAAAAATCCAACTCACGTTCAAAGTTCAAACCCCTTTATTCAACAAGCATGCTGGCACTTCCTAAGTAATTCCAAAACTAAATCCTCCAGACCTCCCTTCCCCTTCCGTCTCTTCCTTTCGTGATGATCACCAATCAGGCCCCTTCCATCCGTGCCATATAGTAAGTCCATCCGTTGATTATATAACCTTATTATGACTATCACACAAACCCCTCCCTCCCCCATAAGAGCTGGCAGCTTGGAATGCAACTAATATGGGTTCCAAGCCTGACACATTGGAGAAAGCAATTATATTGGGAAGATTTAGTGGTAAAAGGAGACCATCCCATCAAAGAACACGATGGCTGGACACCATCAAAGCTGACACCAGGCAGAGGATAGAAAAACTCAAAAAAATAGTGCAAGATTGGAAGACGTTGAGAGACCTGACCAAGAAACAGACATGACTGAATGGACAACATCATCATTATGGTCATTTATTCAGATGGTTCTAAAACAAGTTACATTTCTCTAAATTACAAAATCAACTAGTGCAGGGGGTGTCAAATTCGTGACGACTCATTGTCATCACGTTATGTATCACAACTAAACCGGACGTGGGCATGGCCAGCACATGAAACATCTGGCCCATAGCCCGCGAGTTTGACAACCCTGAACTAGTGTCATATTTTCAAACTGGTCCAAAGGAAACAGTAGACCACTAGAAATCTACTTAATTGTGGAACGGTTGAATAACAGAATCTTGAGAGCTAACAAATTCTCTTTCTTCCCACTTATACCAAAGTGGAGCGATCTTCAATTTGTTTCTCTTTCCTCTCTTCCAGGGATAAACTGCTGAAATCCTTCTTCAGGGCATCTCTATATACCTTCACACAGAGAAACTCATAATTTTGATAGCACTGTGACAATTTTCAGTTTCAAGGAAAAATAGACATCTCAACCATAGGTGTTTGCAGCTATCGGCCATGAAAAACTGAATGACATCATGAGGCAAACTTCATATTCGTATACACCAGACCCAAAACCGTAAGTCATTGGGTTTGTGTCATGATACACATTTCAGTCACCTTGCACATCCATTCAACCCTGCAGATAATTCTGTATTAATGGAGAATAGCAGCGGGACTTTCCAAAGGCATGTCATCAAGCTTTTCTTCAGAAAAATAAGGGCTTTTTTTCTGTACCCAATGTCTTAAGATTTTCTCAGTAATTTCATCTTATTCTTATTCTATAATAGAACAGGGACATCTTTGGAAGAAGAACTAGGGAATGCTTTTGTTATATTTATGCATGACATCAAACACATTAAAATTCCACTGTGTTCTTGTTTTAAAAAATGATCAACTGGTCGGTATACCACAAAACTTGCAAAAAAATTGCCTGTTCAAAGCTTTGTAATGCTGAAGTCCTATTTCAGAAGAAAAATATTCTCTTCTTATTGTTTCCTTTGTTTCAACATAGAATGATAGCCTAATGCAAGACTGCACAAATCTGCAAAAAGATATAGCATTCAGAGCATCTGTTTCCCTGGAGATTAGACATACATTTGCTCTAAGGTATGTTACTTATTTTCTTAGGTACTAATAGCAGCAACTTGCTCATTCTTTAATAGGAAACATTTTCTTCTTTCCTTTCCTTAAATTTCAATGTTCAATTATTTTGTTTGGTTATATAATTTTGTTTTTGTCTTTTCTTTACTTTGATAGAATAAAAAACATTTCTAATGGTAAACATAATTATTTCTCATCATAGTTTGCATTCCTAAATCCAGGAACCTCACAAAATTATGAAAGCACTACACTTCCTTTAATAAAAATCCATCCTGTCATAGAACATTTTCCAAAAGTTTCCATTAACCAAGGTTGCTAAATTTACTTCTTTGAAAATCAGCTGAAAAAGACAAGATCCATCAAGTTAATATAATTTCTACCTTAGAAGTGTTTGTGTCATTGTGCTGACTTTGTCTGGAGGTAGAACTTGCATGTTTCTTTAGCAGCAATGTTTGAATTGCCCTTGGTTGGAGACCTGGAGAATTGCCACAAGCTGACACAGAAACTCCGATGCTTAAAACAAAATGCCACTGCTACACATGATAACAGCTGGCTGTAATCTGCACTTTTTCTTGTACTGTTTCATTGAGAAATATAGACAGTTCCAAATATTTCACCCTCTGAGTTTAGCAAACTAAAAAGAAAATGAAATAAACTGCTTTTTTAAAAAAAGTTCTGGTGGGAGTAACCTTTTTTGAAGAAAATTGCCAATTGAAATGAAACCTTTATTCAGAATAAGGTTCTTTATGGGTATTAAAGTTCAGGCAAAATTTTACATTTATTTAATCAATTTATATAATCTCACAGATCAATGAGTCTGGGATGAATAATAATAATATTTTTTTAAATGTACACAGAACCAAAGACAGATGATTCCTAGCACCATGAAATCCACACCAGAAGTTCTATTGACTCTTTTAAAAAGAAACATTATTTCTTTTCATTTAAATATTTAAATTTCTTTAGTTCTCAGGTTTTGGGGAGGAAAGCAGAAATCAGTAAAGTTCTCAGATGTTTCTATATATTATATTATATATATAATTATATATATAATATATAATATAATAATATAATATAATATAATATAATATATTCATGCTATTATATTATAGCATGAATACCCATGCTCTGCTATGAAACTATGTGATAGGGCTTGATAAATTGACACTTACAGTTTGAAAATTAATGAGTAGTTATGATCTCTTCTCCCCTTCTCTCCCTCAGCCTTGCCCCACAGAAATGTTTCCTATCCTATCCTATCCCCTTCTCTCCCTCAGCCTTGCCCCACAGAAGCCTCCCCTATCCTATGCCCTTCTCTCCCTTAGGCTTGCCCCACAGAAACCTCCCCTATCCTATCCCCTTTTTTCTCTCAGCCTTTCCCCACAGAAGCCTCCCCTATCCTATTCCCTTGTTTTCCTCAGGCTTGCCCCATAGAAGTCTCTCTTCTCCTATCCCGTTCTCTATCTCAGGCTTGCCCCACAGAAGCCTCCCTTATCCTGTCTCATTGTCTCCCTCAGGCTTGCTCCAAAGAAGCCTCTCCTATCCTATCCCTTTCTCTCCAGAGTTATTTTCAGGTTGGGAGGGGGAGCAGAATGTCTAACTAATTAGCATCAGAGCATGTTAATAATAATATAAGAAATTCTAATGATCTGATGGTCATTTTGAAAAATCCTTTCTTAACGAGCACCTAGAAGCCAAGAAGAACATACGTGCCAAATTTCAAGTTTGTAGACTTTACAGTTCTGGACATTTCATCATCATGGCGTAAGTGGTTTTTGCTTTTATATATATAGATAATCCCAGATATAATGAAAATCACCAAACAGAAACACTTATATACATCTGAAGAAAGTCTCTTTTTAACTGAAAAATAAATTAAAATCCAAAAAGTGCATTAAAAATGAGGAAGATCAGTTGTGTCTCTAAATTTAAGCTTTATCACAGTTGCAAACTTGAAGGAAGACCCTACCTGCTGTCACTCAATTCACCAGCCAGTTAGGGAACCCTCCTTTTTTCCTATTTTCTTGCTAGGAACAACAATCCAGAGGACAGATGGGTTAATTTCAGGTTTCCTCCTTAAATCTGAAAGAAAAAAAGAGTCCCATCCCCCCGCCTCCAGTAACTGGGGACGAAACAATCTGCATCACCATATCCCTTTGGAGACAGTTAAAACACCATTTTCCCCACCGAAAACCGCAACCTCAGATGTCCTTCATTTTCATTACTTACAAAGCAGCCCTTTTGCTACACCTCCTCCTGCTGTCATCTAAAATACACAAAACCTGCCAGGTGTGCTTTTGGTGGCCAATTTCATCATTAGCAACACCCACAGGAGGTCCCCAAAGTAATTCCTGTAGGTGTATCAGTGGGGGAAAAAATGCTATGAGTGGTCACTCATGCAGTTATTCACAAAATATTATTTGAGGCTGAGTTTTTAGCATATGGCATAGAAATCTGCTCTGCTAGATCTTCTGAAAGACTCTAGTGTTAAGTCTTCCAAATTTTCTTTTCCTGCGGAAGCAAAAGTGCTAGCCCTATGAAGTATTTATTTATATATATTTGGTATTTATTTATTGCATTTATATTTTGCTATCCCTCAGAGAAACAACCTCCCATAACAACAATCTATCTTATGTGAGAGAGAGAGACGGAGAATATTTGGCCTAAAGTCAGCCAGTATGCTCCAGAGTCAAGTGGGAACTTGCATCTTGGTCTTCTTGGTACAAGTCTAACACTTTAACAACTTCACTGCCTCCAATTGGCAGCCCTGACTCTTTTTCCATACAGATCATAATTGTGCTAGGAAATTCACTGACACAATTTGTGACAACTATACTTAAATGGTTACAATAATTGTACAAATAGTAGTGGCCCTGGTCCTTGATGACTCCATGCTATCTATCATATTTCTTGCAGAACAATAGTGTTCTTATGCCCTATTGCAGAATTATACCTACAGGCATTGTGAGACCACCATTGATAATTGGAAGCTAGATAGATCTTTGGTGTGATTCAGAAAAACTTCTTTTACATCCTTATATGGTTTACTTCATCCAAATTTGTATCTTTCAGTTCTCAGTTTCCAGTGATTCTCATCCATTTTTTCTTTGAAATGTAGAAGTTTTTTTTACTTAATTTATATTGGTTGACCTGTCATATTTTTAGACTTTTGTATTTTAATAATTCAGCTGATCTATTTATCCATAGATACAAACAATACTATGTAGTTGAGTGCTATGATATGAAAAAACTGAATGTATAAGTCTCCCAAAATGACAGCATCAACAGGCTGTTCAGCTTTCCATTGAGTGCAGAGTGCAATATATTTTTAGTATAAATCAGAAAGTCTTTTTCTTGTTTAGTGACAAATTCTGCAAATAAAAGACATGCATAATTTGGAAGAAAAAGACAAAGATGTCTATAAGTAGACGTATACAATAAGTAAAGTTTGGAACACACAATATTGCCATTAAAATTCTCTTTAATCAAAGGTGAGATGTACTATAGCAGTGTGTGTGTGTGTGTGTGTGTGTGTGTGTGTGTGTGTGTGTCTGTTTGTAATAATCTTTAGAACTCAATGGCAAACAATGCTTAGATTATCTTAACATGCAGACTTGCTGCCGACTAAGCCAGACATTGGATGGTAAGTGAAGGACTTTGTCCCTATAAGAAACTATTTCCTTTAAACATAACAGTTTCTGAATTTTTAATACAGAACTGTATTTATAAAAAGCACTAGTTATCCATAAATAATCTCTCTTCATTGTATCTATTGATTTACATTTAAATTCATATGCATCAGCTCAAAACAATCCTAAAATGGGCAGTCCTAAGGCCTGTTGAGGCAACAAATGACTCCTTAGTATGGAAAACTACTATTTCAGGATTGCCTAGAAATGGATACTTGACACTGAATAAAAAGTGTTCTAATCTTTCAGGCAAGGCAAGATGAACAATTATTGGAGCCCTTTTTGGAAAGATCCTTCATATGATAATGATGGAGATGAGATAAACTACGCATTTTCCTTTGAAGGTTGTATCGGCAGCAAAGGAAAAAGCAATACAAATTGTTTATAAAGTGTTTATCTTGTGCATTATTTGGAATGTGCAAAGTAGATAAACAAAAAGAGATTCTATGTCAAGAGTACACAAAATAAGAATGCAAAATATATGAACTAGTCCCAAGAAATTATCTAAGTTGGGTCATCAAATTGAAAATTATTAGATCATCCTATATTCATAGTGATCCATACATGCTTGATCCGTACATGCTTTTCTCATTCCATTATTTTCTTCAAATCATTAGTCTCATTTTATTTTAAAGAGATAGAAGTAAAGAAATAACTTCCTATCTGGCTGAGTATCTAAATGTACAGATGTTTAAGATATCCATATGTTTTAAGACACACAGATTCACAAGGCACACCACAATTTTAGCCCTAGAGTGTATTTCCAAAATATTTTATGGTATAACTAGCATATGACTAAAAGATTCCAACATTAGATCATCGACCCAGAATGTTCCCTAATGGCAAAAGATGGAAAATGGAGCAAATTCAGGTTTCTGCCTTTGTTCTTTTCTTTTAATCCTGAGTTTTTACTAGCAAATAGTATGTTCTTCCAAAGTTATCGTTTTCATAGTACATCTCATATTCATTTCATCACCATAGAAAGTAAGGAAGTATATGTAAATTGTATAATAAAAATCATTATGCTTTTTAAATCAATGTTTACTTGACAATACACCTTTCATAGATAAAGAATTAATTATTTTAGTAAATAATAGCATTTCTAATGCAATATTTTGATATAGTTAGTAATTGCAACAGATCACAAAGTGTGGCTTGTTATATAGTTTCAAGTTATCTTCTTTCTTTTCAGCTTTCCAAGTATCTAACTAGTAGACTGTATGCAGTGTACCTTGGTACTCATCAATAGTTGGTTCCTCTTACCTTCACTACCGGTTTGGAACTGGGAGCACATGTGTGGCGCTTCTGCACATGTGCAGAGCATTCGTGATGATGTCTGTGCAGGTGGGCAGAGCCTCCCGCCCTTGCCACTACCAGTTTGCCCAAACCGGGATAAACCGGTAGAAACCCATCACTGGTACTCATTCTTAATTGGTTCTAGGAGGCACAATGAGTATCAAAAACGATGAGTACCAAACAATTTTTTCCATGAATAATGTAGTGAGCTATGATGCAGCTGACACTGACAAGTTCTAGCTTGTGTGTTGAGTACCAAAAAAACAGTGAGTACTGGGACAAACTTTGTATCTCACAATGTGTTCAGTACCAAATTTGATAAGTTTCAAATCAGTGGAGTACCAAGATACCACTGTACAATACTCAATTTTACTCAATATTCTCTCATGGCTTCAAAATCTAAGAGACTGGTTTGGACAAAACTCAGCAGCATTTTTTTGTGCTACTGTTGATAAAAACAGGATCACCAACATGATCACCAATGTCCAATGACAGATATGGCACAAGAAGAAGAAGAAGAATTCTCTCATTAATCCTAAGTAATTCTTCCATTCCTTTGCGATATCTGTTCATTCAGTTATAATTTAATTACAAATCATTTTCTAATACTTAGTAAGCACCAATCCACTATTCTACTCCAGAGAAATCTTAGTCATAGTAAGAGCATTATATATTGATACCACCCATACCTCTTTTTAAAATATATTTTGAGTTGTAGGAGGGTTTCACCTGTACCAATATATAGTTTTGTATGATTCTTTAACCTTCAAGCATTCCTAGCATGCAAACATGTATAGTAATTTAGTCCAACATCTTGTCTACTGAATCTTGTCTACTGCAATCCAATGAGCAATAGCCCTATAAATAGCATGTCTAAGCAAAAAATAAAACCAGGTTTTGATCTTTTCTTGAAAATGTTACCACTTGGTTTTGCCTGGAATGTCAGCTTGATCATTCAGTCACCGAAAAATACTTTGCCAAGCAACTTTATAAATAAAGATATTTACCTTCAATATTCTACTGCTTCTCTCAAATAATGCAAAGAAGGATTCCTGTACAAGTTTTTTCAAATATATGAAATGCTATCTAAATGGTGTACTTTGCTCTGCATCCTCATATTAATAATCCTCTGCTGCTCAAGCAACTTTATACTGTAGCATAATATTCATCACCTTTTATTTTAGTTTTGATTATTTTGTAAATACAACACAAAAGTCTCCCATAGGATATTATTCCATATTATCAGTAAACACTGCTGAATCAACCTTTCTTCCATTAAGTTATCTTAGAATACAATAGCACATTAATCTAAAAGAAATATAAGTTTAAGAACATTAGATATTAGTGCATATTTAAATGACCATCAGCATACTCAATTGAGGATTTATATGTACATTTTATTAATCATATTGCTGTGGGTCTGACATGCTATGCATTCAGAGTTATTAGCCACTGATTAACTGCTGGGATAACATATGGCAAAAGTCACTGATATATTTACCAAGCATTTAGAACCAGATTTAGCCTAACATAGTCACATGCTTATCTTGATCTATACTATTATTCTATAATTAGATGAAGTTGCAAGGAAAGTTTATCAAATAAAAATTATCATATATCATGCTTCAATATAAGTTCATACATTTTAATAACAGTAGAAGAGACTTATAAATGAAGATCTCACAATTAAACCATGGGCATGGCATGTAATAATAACCTGAAAATAAGGGATTCTAAATAATAGCAATTCTCTAGGTCAGTGGTTCTCAACCTTCCTAATGCTGCAACCCTTTAATACAGTTCCTCATGTTGTGGTGACCCCCAACCATAAA